>QOCX01000972.1:0-15742 GCA_005959815.1 Sarcophaga bullata
TGAGAAGAAAACAGATTTTCGGTTTTTGTTCATTTGCCAAACATGATATTTATTAACTTCAAAAAGAGGGAGGATAAGCACAAGCAATAAATAAGCATCGTTAAATATTTATTTTCATTTTTTTTGTTTTAATGTCTCATATTTAAACATTCTAAAAGAAGAAAACAATATTGTAAGCAACATAGTTGAACAAAGCTATCTAGGTACACTTGAAGAAAAATTGTTCAAATATTGTAGAAACTTCCCTAAAACTGCCCAACAAACTACAACTTAAAGAATTTCTCTGAGGTACGTTCAGTGTTCCGTTGTTCAATGTACTTCTATGTGCTTACAACTCAAGAAATCATATTACAATCCTTTAGTGAGTATTACAACCTAGCTTCTCACACTTTTTATGACTTTTATACATGTGTGACGTTACCACCTACAGCTTAAAGTCGACTTCGAACGACAGATTTTTGAGAAACTTTTCATGGCAATTTTCTTATTTACCTCCAGAGATTTTGCCAGAAATCTGCTGAGAGGAAGTCCCATATCTCGTTTTGTTGGATTGATGTCTGACCAGTGTTGAAGAATGGCCTAACTAGGACCAACACAATACCTAGACTAAACTATTTAAATCCAATTAAATAAAAAAATGGACGCAGTAAATTTATTACAGAGCCGCCTATTTTTAGCTTTTAACAAAATTGATAGCAAATGCCAGCATAACATCTTTGAATTCCTAAAAAAAAATTAAGAGACTCCAATCCCTGAAAATATTATATTCAGAGGATCGTACCTCGCGAGTATAAAATCAACAATAATGATCATACTATGGTCCTCTTGCGAAAAATAAGATTATTGTGAGTAAAGTTTCGCAATATAGTGCCCTAATGTATCTTTTATATCGTAAGATATGGCAACACTATTATTCTAGAACATGCTACTCACATGTTTAACAGACGCAACATGATTATTGATATTGAATTAAAAGTCGGTAAAGTCCCACTTAGACCAGAAGTTGAGTAAATGCAAGAATTTTTATTCTAAAGTGTTCGGTTAAGGATGTCTCGCCATTGTGGCAGGATCCGGGTACTGCCACATGAGGTAAAATAGCATATCCTTACGCTTACAGCCTTCCTAATGGAAAGAAAAACTATTAGAACCACAGTAATGCAACGGCTGACTTTGCAAATTATGGACAGAAAGCAATCAGAGCCCTCTGCTTCTATAGCAGTGCGGTATAGCCTAGCAATATTAAACGCACCTTCTTGCTGCCACCTTAGTTAAACCTCCCAGTGAAACAAAACGGAGTTTAACTTAACTTAACCTACGTCATTTAGCATATCGGCAAGGGCCAGTTCATCAGCAATGCTATCCGAAAATGTCAAGAAAGAATATTCCGGAATATTCCGGAATTTCCCTGAAATATTCCCAGAATTCATGGACAAGAATGTTCGTCGAAGAGACGTTAGTCAGGGACAGGGCGACATCCTGGCTTTGTAAATAAATTAAGAGATTTTCACTAGAAAATGTGGCCGTGACTCCCGCCTGGAAAACTCTAACGTGGTTAGGCAGCCTGTAGGATTTGGGACGGCATCTCTATGTCCTCGAATCCATATAAGAGTTACCTCGAAATTATTTCAAATTTCCTTTAAAAATTGCCAGACAAAGGCGGAAGTTGAAGAAAACTTTCGTTAAAGGGATTTACTTGCAGACTATCTGTGAAAGTAAATTAAGAATTTTTTATTGAAAATCCTTTAGCCCAACACACAATGCGATATTTTCAATACGACTATGAACTTCAGCTAGGAAAATATGCGTTATATCTCCTAATATATATCTCACAGGCTATAATGTACAGTATTTTGAAACCATCGGTATATACGTCAAGAGACAAACGTGTTTAGGTTACTGTAAAGTCCTCGAATAATAGGGTTACCATTTTGTAATATTTGCGGTTGCGGTGAGAAACCTTCCTGGCGCTGCCTGATACTGCTTATGTTTTTAGCACAACTCGCTCTCTCTCTCTCTCTTTTAGAGGTCAAGGAATTTCTGAATGGATAATATGCAGAGAGAATTATTTTGTAAATTAATGACATTCTGCCGTAATCGAAGCTAGGATGCCTAGTCGAACATTTAAATCACTACACCAGTATTAAAGGAGTGTCTGCCAACGTAGTGGTACATACATACGCATACTCCTTAGTAGGCAATAATTTTTGGCACACGTAAATGCAACCTGATCTTGTAGATTCTCTCTGGTTTAAGCCACACTAAAAAAAAAAGTAAACCTGGTCTATTTATTTTACATTTTATTTGTTATTTATTAATGGAGCGCAACACCATTAACCTTTTCGGTTGTATTTCATTACATACATACGTACGTTCTGGTGAAGTATAAGAAAAGATTCAACGGGTACGTACAGCGAGTACAACGAGACGAGTACAATAATAATATTTTGCAATTGGTAATGGAGAAAAAGGCCAAAAGGCTGTGTCTTAATGGTATTTATTTAAAGGGTTTTTATTACAAAGAAAAATGAAAATTACCCCCCCCCCACCCAAAAAAAGGAAACATTTTTGGGAGTGTTTGTTGGTTTTTGGTTTGTTGGTTCTTGCCTTTTGTGTTTGCTGATTAAATAGATAAGAAAGTAAAGAGAAAAACAAAGGAGAAAACATTTTCCTACAACTAACATCATCAAACAATAACATCATTAGGCTTACAAAACCTACAACAAACATACCAAAAAGTATTCGTGTATCTATCTGTAGAGCAAACCATGAATACCAAAAAAGAGATACGAAATGCTTTTTGCTTTAAACGGTTTGGTTTCGTTTGGTTTGGCTTGTATTCCTTGGACTTGTCTTTAGTTTTCTCGTCTCTAGAACGCTGAATACTTTGCGTTTGTATGCCATGTATTCGCCTATAATGTGCTTGTAATGCCAATGTAAAGTATTTGACATTGTGCCACACGTATCTATGGGATACATCTAAAGGGGGCATTAAAGATCAACACCAAAAAAAAAAAATGTAGAANAAAAAAAAAAAAAAAAAATGTAGGAAAATGGCAACAACAAAAACCATATTTTTATATTAAAAAGAAGAGTGCCTGGAATGTACAAAAAAACCAAAAACAAATACAAAAAAAGGAGAGTTCCAAACACATCTTGTCGTTCGTTGTTGTTGAAAGTTGTTGTTCTAATAACTTAATAAAGCCAGTAAATACGTATTTATAAGGCTTTAAGATTATATGGCAATATTAAACTATTTGTTTGTTATTGTTATTGTTATTGTTGTAGTGTAAATGGAATGAATACTCAACACTTGTGGTATTTACAAGTGTTTGGTTATTGTTTTTCAACGTTCAATAATAAGGAAAAAGCATTACGAAATGCCTTTCTTCTATGCTGGGGACAGTAAGCCAATTGTTAAACATGCTTATGATTTCCCCTTTTGTTGGCATGATGCAATATTAAGCTCACGTCTTAGAAGTCAACTTCAAATCTTATACTCTATTACTGTAGCACACACATAATTTGACCCTTCAGTCAGGATTACAACCTAGCTTCCCACATTAGTTATATTGCTTGTGTTAATTTTAAATATGAGTGGCCGGACCAACAGTTTAAAATCGACTCCGAACTACAGATTTTTTGAGAAACTTTTCATGGCAATTTTTTATTTACTCTCAGAGTTTTTGCCAGAAAAATCTGCTGAGAGGAAGTCGCCGAAAATTTTTTTCCACATTCTTGTTTTCATGTCTGACCTGGGATTTGAACCGTGGCTTCACATCTAATAAGCAAATACACTAGCTACTAGACAGCTGGCTTAAATAATGTCTCTAAATCTATACGAATCCAATACTAGCGCAACTTAAGTGAAGCTGTACACGCGTATTTACTGACATTAAAGCGAACAATAAATACTAAGAGAGTAGGCACATCACACCTAAGATTGTTCCAGAATAACGAATATCTTTATAGAAGATCGAAACATATTTTACAAAAACATTTAAGGCCACAATAACGGTAATGCACTTGAACAACATGGCTGCAACAACAACAGAAAAGTCCAATGAATTCAGCTGTGGGATTAGACTATTCATAGTTGGGGGAAACAACCGACGTCACAAACCCATACAGAAACTAAACTCGTTTGCAATGAAGATAATTGTGTAAAGGCATAAGCAGAACAAAATTAGCGTTATAAGCAATCAGAATCTATTTTAGGCTCCTCATAGCAGCAATAAACGGACACATGCTCTCGAAGGCTTGGCATGCATTACAACTGCTCTGCAAAAGCTGTAATAGCGAGAAAGAAAAGGGAGCCGTTAGAATAACTTGGGCACCTTAGACGAAGAATTCTTAATCAACCAGAATTTATTGCGAGGTCAAAGGTCATAGAATATATATAAAACTGTCGGAATTGGCTGAAAGGAGTTTCCATTAGTATTACGTTTTGACCTTATAGTACCCAAACAAGCTCAGCTTTCAACATAACCTATTTTAAACTTAAACTAATTGACATTTCGAAAGACTTGGCTTGGCATTCTTCCCCCCCTTTGTATTATCCTTGTTTAAATTAATATTTCTTAAATGTTTTTTATGTAAATATCTATCCACAATATTTATTCAGCTAATATTGATACATCATCGTCAACATTTCTTCTGTATTTTCTTTTCGTTTCATGTTCATTTCCCCCCTCCCCCTAAATTTTTCGCCACCAAATATAAACATTATTTATCGTACTCGTAATCGATTTACTCGATTTGATTAATGCGGAAAACCTTAAACGATAATAAATTCTTAGAAAGCCATCAATTTCAGTTGAAAAATTTTATTTAAATTTGACGCTTATTTGTCCAACAAAAAAAGAAAAGAAAGAAAAAAATGCTTCAAGTAAACATTGCTTAAATAAAATAAAATCGAAAGCAAATAACCAAACTCATGGCGTAACTTAATATTCGATAGTATCATCGTATAAGATATGCTAAAATGTTGCTATAAATAGAGCCGCATTACACAAAAAACAAATTCATTTCAATTTAGTGTTTAGTAAAGGTCAAGGTCACTAAGCTTTTCTTTTAAATTTTGTTTAAATGAAAGCGTAGGCACACTGCCTATGAATGTAAGGCCACATAGACAAAAAGGTGTAACTGTTATCCAGTGACAACCAAACTTTTCATGCATACATACATACGTAATTAACTATTACAATCCTTCAGTCGGGATTACAACCTAGCTTCTCACACTACTCATGATGAGTGTATTAATTTTAAACATGAGTTAGCGGGATCTACATTTTAAAGTCGAAACTTTTCATAGCTCTTTTATTTACTGCCAGAGTTTTTGCCAGAAATCTGCGAAGAGGAAGTCGCCGCCCAGAAATATTTTTTCAAATTACGTTGGAAATATCTGACCTCGGCTGTGAACCGTGGCCTTACGTCTAATAAGCCACACACACTACCTACTAGACTACGGCTACTACAAATATTGAACGAGAGAAGATGGTTTTAGTCTGCAGGAATCCATGCTAGTAAACGAAATTGGGGCCTGAAGAAAGTTGTTAGCAATAATACCAAAGAAAAAAAAAACACAATTGAAGTTTAAAAAGGTTTTATTGACTTTATGTGCTATCGCTAATATACAACAACAACACGATAGTGTTTTTAACATCCTAGGTCCCTCTTTAGGAGAACAATCAGCTGCTTAGTTGGAAAAAACAATTATTTTTGGAAGATGAATTAACTTTGTGCCAAAAAAAAATTACTACTCCTGCTGCAAAGCAATTTTATGTGGAATTTTTCCAAGCAATTAATTAGATTTCATTTTCATAGGCATTTTATTTAATTTCAATTAATTGATGATCATCTTCTCACATTTAAAATGAATTGCCATGACCCCACAAGACTGTTCTCATTTTACCATTTTGGAAATCCTTGAAATCCTTCCTAGTATTCTTCAGTCATGATGGTTATAATACATCTTAAAGTGCCTATTAATTTAACTAAAATAGATTATTATTATTTACAACAACATTTATTAATTATTTCTGAAGAGGTACTCCTATTCAAGGAATAACAATTAACAAACAAACAACAACCATGGGAACAGTCTCTAAAAAATATTTGCTTACAAGCAAAACAGTGAGTGTTACACGGTCGTGGTTGGCTGTTGCTACTTAAGTTTGCGTTTAAAGTTCTAAAATTTCCATCCAATGTGTGCCCCTACTACGCTGTGCTCAAATGCTAAAGTAATTAGTCTTGAGGGGAAACGTTTTTTTAAGAAAAACTATTTTTTTTAGATTTTCAGTCGCTCGTTATCTGGTTATGAAGCTGATAATGCGATTATTTATGCCACAATAAGAGAGATTAGCAAATATTCACGTTGCAAAACGAACTCAAGAAAATTCTACAAGTCCAAGCAGATAAAACGGGCGCATGTAAAAACGTCGCAGATTTTTTTTGTCGAGATGAAGACAAGAAAAACAAGATTTTTTAGTGTGTTTGGCCGCTAAACTTCAATGCAACATTGTTTCCATACAGCGTTTCAATGCTTTTTTAGAAAAAAAATTGAAAATAAAACTCCAACAGTGAGAACTTCTATTGGAAACAATACTGTTTACATGCATATTTCATTCAGTACGACCACTCAGTCGGGTTTACAACCTAACTTCTCTCAACAGTTTTGTCCTGTGGGTGCCAATTTTATACATGCGTGGCTGGGTTTACAGTTTAAAGTCGTCTCCGAACTCTAGATTTTTGGGAAACTTTTTCATCGCAATTTTTTTTTATTTATTCTCAGGGTTTTTGAGAGAAATCTGCTGAGAGGAAGTTGCTGAAGAAATATTTTTTTTATTTAATTTTGTTGGAGATGTCTGAGCTGGGTTTTAAACCATACTACCGTTACTACCTACTAGACTATGGCAACAATACTGTTTGGCCACTGTATAGATATTATAATCGCAGTTATGTTAGGTTAGGTTTGAGGTTGTCATTGAAGGATAATACCCAGAGGTCAAAGGAGAGAGTGGGAGAGAGAGAGAGAGAGAGAGAGAGAAAGAGGATAGGAAAAATTTCATTTATTTCATTAAGGAATTTTTAAGTTTCATTGAAATGAAACTAACCGGGCAACTCAGGTCTTACTAGGCATACTTTCGTATATTCTTCCTGGAATACAGTGGTAGCCTACTCAAATTTGGATTAGAAATATTAAGACTTCACTGGTAATAAAAACAAAATGAAAGAACCAACAGGCATTAATGCATCACAGAGAAAAATACCTGGACTTATATCAAGTGCCGAACTGATTCCTTGAGTTTGCCAGGCGAACAGGCTGGAAGGAGACACATTCCAAGAAATTTTAAAAGGAGAAGTGATAGGAAAGGCAGGATATAAAAGATTGAGGAAAAAGAAAAAAAACCGCATTTATAAAGTGCCCATTTTTCTAATGTGTTTTCCTAAACAATATCGAGTTAAAAAAGTGACAAATCCATTAACTGTTAAGTTTTAAGCAGAAATCCTTACCACTTTAAAGCCGTCTAGCCTAAACCAATTCCAATGTTGTGAAATACAAATTATTAACAACATTTACCACGTAAAAGTTGCTTTGCTGTATCATCATATCACTGGAATTAAGCGATTTTTAGATGTTTTTCTGCTGAAAACATTCCAATAAAGTTTATGGCACTTCTTATATGCCTCTCTACGAGACAGTTTAATTGTACGTTATTAACAGCAACCTTAATTAGGTTTTAATAATATTCGATGCCACATACATATTCCTCCTTCCTTTAATTTCATTTCATTTTAGCTTTTTCATTCTGTGTGTTAAACTAGAAGCAATTAATTTCGTCTCGTACGCCATCTCTTAAGCCGCATAAATTACAGGCAAAGAAGAAAATTTCTGTCAATTTCAGTGAGGCACGAGCCAAAATGAAAATGACTGGAAGCAGTTGCTGTTGGCTTCTGTTGCAATAAACAGAACTTTTTTATTATTATTATTAATGCTGCAAACATTTGTTTGTTTATACTCGTTTTTATAGTTTTTTTTTAGTTTTTTTTACTCGTTTTTTATGTGTTAATAGTTGTTATTGTGATTATTTTTTGGCCTTAAACACGCGCCCATAATAAGTAACAAAAATGTGTCGAAAAAGTCAAAACAAATAAAAACAATTTTAAATATTTATGTAAACAATAGCTAATGGCTGTCATTATTTTTTAAACAATTAATTAGACACAAACGGTAAAACAACAAAACAACAAAAAAAAATATTTTAATTGGCAACACTTTTAGGAATTGAAATGGAAAAACATAGAAGCTTTTGCCGCTATGCTTATAGGCTGCAACCGCATGGGAATCAATCATTATTGGCAGAATTAATAATTTTTTATTTAAGTACAGTAAACGTCAAAAGAACTGTACACTAAGGATAAAGATTCTCACAATCAAAAACTCAATTTTTACGACCTACGGAGAGTGCCCCAAAAAATTTCACAATTTTTCGAAATTTTTTTTTTTTCAATTTTAAAAAACTGTCAAGGAAACAATTTTAAAATAAAAATAACGGTAATTTATTAATATATACTTCTGTTCAATGTACAGTTACTTTTAACGCTCACCGTATACATTCGAAATAAAACAGAGACAAAATGTGCAAAATTGTTTAAAAATGTAATGGGAAAAGTGAAATGATTTTACAAGAAATAGCACTTGAGTTTGAATTCAAAAAAAAAAAAAAAAAGAAAAGAAAACTTAAGGAACGAATGATTTATTGAATGAAATTAATTTTTAAAAGAGTTAAACAATAAGCCACAAATACAAATAATTAAGAAAAAATGAAAACGAAAAGTGTTGTATTAACCTTCAGATGACTCATGATTTAAAACAACAATGTAATGAGGCATCTAGCTTTCAGTCCAAAATGACTTTAATGACTTTGCACTTATGAAAGCATAAATTACATAACTTGGCGGCAATCCAGTCAAAATGTGAAAGGAAATTATCAATCTTTCTCTTGGAAACTTATTCAATATTCTTGAAATACATAAGGGAAAGGTCATAAGAGAAGTAAGAGCACCACAGGAATTTAAAGACCATTGGCAATAATCAGGCCTAAGAAAGCTTCACTACGCTTATGTATCTTCTTAGAAAGTAAACTGATAAGTAACCTGCTAATATGCACGTTCGGAGATGGTATCAGCATATAAGGAATCCAGAATCTCATTGTATGCCAGAAGGCAACTAAACTGAAATTAACCTGCAAGTTACTGGCCTTTCTAATGCCTACGCATAGCGTTTTTGCAGTGACTGTGAGAACGCTGCCTGTAGTCGTTTATAAGAAAAAAATGTTTTCGAAAAAATCAGAAAAACTTCAGCAACTGCTTGTATATCAGAAAGGAGTTGAAGCGAAACTAACCAGGCAACTCAGGCCTTACTAGGCATACTTTCGTACATATTTCCCCGAATACAGGGATATTCTACCCAAATCTGATTAGGATTAGAAATAATAAGACTTCATTAGGAATAAAGACAATATGAAAGAACCAACAGGCATTAATGCCTGTATATCAAGTGCCGAACTGTATCCTTGAGATTTGCCAGACCAACCAAGATATTATAGACACATTCTAGGAAGCTTGAGGGAGTAGAATAGTTCATATGGATCATAATTGTGTAACAATAGTGATAGCCTGGTTACTTTGGAAACAGATTTGTGGATATCATCTAGCTGGGCTGGTCATTTAATGTCTATTGCCAGGCTCCTAAAACTGCAGCTCTATTTGAGAGAGATGCAGACCATCAGCTGCTCACTATGAGCACAAACGATTTAGGATTTGAGGGACGAGTAACTTATTGACTAAACGAACGGCCATATCTCTATTGGACAAGAAACAAGATGCCCATAGCCTCTTCAACTAGAGAAATAGAGTCTAAAATATGGACTATAGTAGCCATATTAATCAAGTATTTTTAGCTAAACAGGTGACAGGCCTGTAGTCGCCGTAGTCTAGTAGGTTGAGTGTCAACTTATTAGACGTAAGACCACCACTGTTCTAACTCCAGGTCAGACATCTCCAACAAAAAAGAAAGACGAAAAAATATTTCTGCGGCGACTTCAGCTTAGCAGATTTCTGAGAAAAACTCTGAGAGCGATATAAACGTGCCATGAAGAGATTCTCAAGAATCTGACGTTCGGAATCGACTTTAAATCTGTAGGTTCCGCCACTCATATATAAAACTAACGCACACAATATAAGTCGTATGAGAAACTAGATCGTATTCCCGGCTGGAGTTATAATGCCAATTATGTGTGCATGTATGCAGACTACCAGCTTTTCAATATGAGTACAGGCGGTTTAGGATTTGAGGGACGAGTAGCCTATTGGATCAACGAATGGACAAGTTTTCATTGCACAAGAAACAGGGTGATAAGGAATGATGTTGGAGTCTAAGGCGCAATAATCATCATATTATTTCTTTGCATTGCTCAGTTTCATTTATTAAGCCTTTTTAGCTAAGCAGGTGACATGTCAGGAGCAATTACTAGACTCATAGGGTTGCCATCTGCAATTGTTTAGAAACAACATTCTCTTTGAAAATGTATTCGATTGTAGCACTACCGAAGGTGTAGGTAAATCCCACCCCTTCTCAAGAAGTGAAGCTGTTTGACTTTTCTATGATATTCGTTATTGATATTGTCTTTCCGGGGGAATTTCCTCCATTCTATAGCTGATGTATGGGTCAAAACAAGCTTGTAATGTAATTTAATCTTTATTTTCCAATTTTTATTATCATTTATGCTGTCAACTGTGTGATATTAAGGGATTTTTGTTACGTTGTGCTTTTAAGACGTCTTTAAATACCCAGAAATTGCATTTAAAATCCCTTAAATCGCAACCATAATGAAAGAATAAAATGCATGAAATACCGAAGTATTCTTCCATCTTTAGCAGTTGACATGTGTAGTTTAGAGAACTTAAAATTTACTTTTCTGTCATATTGTATTCCAAGAACCAGGTATTATTTTGCAAAACAATAGACTTTGCCTGAGACAGCAGTTGCTTTATACTCTTCTTATCAAATTATGACTTCGTTCGTCGTAGTCATATTGTGCAATAAATTATTTGTAAAAGAAAGATAAATAATGTTTGTAAGTTTATTGTATTTGTTGTACAACAACAAAACAATACGTTGTTGGCATTATAATTTTAATGACTTTTTATATTATGAGGTGAGGTGCATGTAAGCAAATAATAACAAACAAATAAGCTTTGCGTAGATAAATTCTAAGGAACTGTAAGAATTCTAGAGGTACGTATGGAAATTGTTAAGGATTTAGAGTAGAGGGGAGACAATAAATTGGAAATGCTAGACATAATTGGTCATTATAACGTTTTAGTTAGGATTACAATCTAGCTTCTCATAGCAGCCATGTTGTGAGTGTCAATTTTATCCATAAGTAATGCGTTCTACAGTTGAATGTCGACTTCGAAGGACGAAAATTAAAAGAAATTAAATTCTAAAGCCTTTTTTTTCCTAGTGCAAGAAAATACTTTTATTTGCGAAACAACGAATTTAAAACATTTTGGCAATAAAAACCCACAACAACAACAAAAAGTAGCATTTAAATGCGGTTTTGTTGTAATAAAAAATAAATAAATAAATGAAGGGAACGTGCCTGTATAAAAACCATTTACAAACATTGAAAGCAACAACAATAACAGCAAACGAAATCGGCTTAAATACTTTACCCTATTAAAAAATCAGGGAAATGAAATGCATTCCCTCACTACCATTATTGCCTTGCTTTGTTGGTAACATTTGAACTCAACTGGACCTTTTTCTGTAAATATCCTTGATCTGATAAGGGCGTGTGGTATGGGTGTAGGCGTTGTGTTTTCTTTTAGGTTTCCTGGTGAATATTCACAGATAAAAGCATGCCTTTATAATGCGGGAAATAACGAAGCCCAAAACACACATCACACGTAGCTTAGTTTTTATAGACTCTCGTTTAATTTTCTTTTTCATTTTTTTTTTCATATTATTTGTTGACATGAACACATTTTAATACCTTTTTTCACATTTGATACGCGCGAGTATCTCATTTAAAAACACACAATTTAATTTACATGCAGCCTTCAAATTTCAAACAAAACAAAAAAATTCACAAAAAAGCAAGCGAACCCCCTTAAAAATGAAGAAAAAAATTTGTAAAGCCGTGCTAAATACCCTTTAAAAACGAGTCTATTTACGCTTGGTTTGATGAAAGTGAAAAAAAAAAGTATTTTATCGTGTTAAAACACACCATTCACATGAATTACGGATGCGTTTATGATGATACGTCATAACAAAAAAAAAACCCGGAATGTGTTTCAACCATCATTGCGGAACATGGAGGACATGAAGCGAATTACTGTTACGCTACCTACCATTTGTTGTTATTATTATTCGTCGAAATGTTTTGAAAATTTTGCTTTAAAATTTCATAAAGTTTCACAAGCATATGTAAAGCAAATGAAAAAACATTGCAGCTTGTCTGCCAACACCCAAAAATCACCGCCAGGTTCTTTCTGATGTCATAAGTGTACTCTGTAAAGAGCTCACCAATAAATCACAGTAGAAAATGAGGTTAATGGAGCCAAAATTTTCTGGTTTTTTTTTATTTTTTCTTGCAAGCAATTCTTAGTCATGCATGGCATTGTTATGAAACTAAGAACGGCAAGCAGTTTGTTGCAGAAGTGCAAAGGCAACAACAAGGCTTTTAAATTTTTTTTTTTTTTGGTTTAAAACTAATAACGAATAGATTTACTTATCAATCAGTCAATAACTTAAAAATATTCCATTATTTTATAAGAGCAATATAACACAGCTGGCCCTGTGCCAACTCTCATAGATGGACAGCGACCTCTAGGTACCATTGCCTATAGGAGCAATAGAAAACGGGCAGAGAAACAATCTTTAAAAAAATATTTCAATAAACCAAAATAGTGTTAAACACCCTACCGTGGGTAATGAAAACTTTCAACTTCTTCAACGGTATAGTATGGGGGAGCATTAATTAAATCCCAAGGATTCGTTTCGTTTTTACTCCATACATACCCCTTAACAAGTTTAACTCAGTCAAGCAGACTGCAACTCAATTGCATTCGCAATAAAACTCGATTTTTTTATTTTGCAAACGTCAAATTAAAACATCCAATACCTTTGGCTAACTCACAAATAGCCCCGCATCAAGGAAGGCTTGGCTTCATTTAAATTCAACACAAAATTAACCCCTTAAGGCGTTTCAATAACATCTGCTTCTTCTGTTGGACAGTGATGGGTAAAGTTTAATAAAAAAAAAAAGAATTTCAATTGTAACAGAACCCTCCCACCTTTATTCCAAATACATTTAACAGCTAATCTGGTCACCTACAAAACTACCCACTGTGCTTTTTATACGGTTGTTAGGACAAAAGTGCATCATTTGTGTGTGAAAACATTTTGAAATGTTCACAAGAGTTTAAATTAAAAATCCTCCTTCACACATTGTGGGGGCGTGGTAATATGCGTTAGGTGTTCATCAAAATTTAAAATTCTTTTTTTTTTTTGATAATTTTTTATTGGCTGATGGTAACACATATATTTCATATACGTACAGTGGTTTACAAAATAAAAGCACCATTAAACAATTAAATTTTATGCAAATTTTTCTGTTTAGGATTTGGTGCTTTGCATACGAAGAATATCGTTTTAGCCACCATTTTACATGCGAATACATAAGACAACGACGCTTTCTTATTCGAATCTTAAAAAACGAAAGAGGCTCTGTCTCCCTTCAAATAATCCATAGAAAAACCTTACTTATACCCCACAGAGGATAGTTAGAAAATAGTAGAATGGCCAATGAGAGCATCCTTACATGGTTTAATTGTCCGTTCCTTCCCATGTAAGATGGCACTGCCTTAGCTCTTAAGATATTGAACTTCTTTAGGTATTCGTAATTGACTACTAATATTTCAATGTTAAGTCTTGAGATTCTTCTAATAATCTGGCCAATACACTCCCATTTTCTATATTTAAATAACTTTAATAAGTCTTTCTCCTTCGTTAAGTCCCTGCTGCACTGCTGTTGGACGTCAATATCCACTTTTTGATGAAGTTTAATTACTCCAGAGTAGGTTCGCCTAGATATTTGTTAGCTTCCCTATACATACGTAACATAATCGGCCACTACAACTCTTTATTCAGGATTACGACCTAGCTTCTCACAACAATGTAGTTGCTGTGTGTGTTTAATTTATACATTAGCGGCGGGACCTACAGTTTTAATTCGATTCCGAACGACAGATTTTTGAGAAACTTTTCATGGAAATTTTTTTATTTACTTTCAGAGTTTTTGCCAAAAAGGTCTGCTGAAAGGCAATCGCCGAACTAATATTTTTTCATATTTTTTAATATTTTTTCATATGCCTGACATAAGGTTTGAACCGAGGCCTCACGTCTAATAAGCCAACACAATACCTACTAGACTACGATGACTTCAAAGCCTTCCCCATACTGACTGCAATCATTCGAATGTCGTTCTGGATTTGTTTAGAGCATGTTCTTTTTATTTGCATCTGCAGCGCCATTTACTGTCTCTATCATAGCTAGGCAGCAAAAGCTAGTTCCGATTTCGCCAACTAGGAACATTGTTTACTCACATGGCTTTAATTTTCTTCATATTTCTCCCAATATTTTCTTGTAAATCGAAATGAGTTAGAAGCTGCTATTGTGTGGAATGATGGTAAGCACTATCGATCTATGCTGCCTGCGTTTTTGTTTCCCAAAATTAATCACGATAATGACAATTCGTCCTACCAAAAGTGTACTCCTCCATGTCGTTATCTCGTTCGAGAGATTTTTTGCTTCTGCATTACTTTTTATGATTTCTCTTGAAGCACTTAAGCCTGATATTCAAGACACCATTTCGTACGACTAAATTTATTGAAAAAATTAATCAAAAATTGGACTGATCGAATGAACCATGTTACTGGTAGCCACAGTGAACATATTCGGGCTGGATTTCGTATTTAAAAAAATTACCATGACATAATCTCCTAAAAATCGCGATATTTATTGGAAAATCTTGAGCTAGGGCATACAAATATCATACGCAACTTAACTCCTTAAGTGGGTGTGACAGACCCCATGTAATTGTTCTTCTATGTGAACAGACTTCACTTTTGGTAACATCCACCGTGTTGGTAAACAGTTGTTGTGGTAGAGAAAATTCTTATTTTACTTTAACGTTGACATGCTATAGTTGACTTATGTTCCATGGGGAAGAACTGAGAGCTCTGCATCCGAGTATATAAGCTCTCTAAAGAAACATTTATCTGAGGGTGTCAAATCCTTTATTTTTATATTCTTTCCATAAAGCATATAAAATAACGAAGTGGACTGGAACTAGACTGGCCTGTTTAAAGTCTGCTAGTACTTTGATTTACGATATTAAGGAATATAATTCCTCCCTAATTGTAGCAATCTCTCAAGTCTTTTTCTCAAGCACTTCTCATGCCTGTTTTACAGCTGCCTCTCTTTCTCCCAATCTTATTTGATATAAGAAGACTAAAGACGTTCATCTATTATTTCAAAAATTAGCTCGTCGTAGCATTTCAGCTGCTACTCCATTTTCGGCTAATGTTTTATAAATTTTTAATTTCCTAAAATCTTTTGCTATCCATCCATCTATCGCCTTTAGTCTGTTGGAGTTGCATGAAATTCTTCAGT
>QOCX01000972.1:22750-58473 GCA_005959815.1 Sarcophaga bullata
TTTTTTTTTCTTTATTTATTCCTTCAACAGCAATATAACTAACACAGCAATTGTGCTTGCAACATTATTGCTTAGGCCCCTTTTAAGTTTGGTTGGGTTTGTGTATTGGCAAAAAGAATCTCGTTGGCAATTTAAATAATTCCGTTTTAAAAACAAAACGTCAAATAAATTTGCTCGTTGTGTATAAGTTTATTGCTTTTTTTCCAGTAATGTTTTTTGTCTTTTTTGTTAAAAAAAACAAGGCAATCCCAATGTTTTCCAATGTGAAGTGGTAGTTTGGGCGTCTAGCCGGCAACAGTTGTTGCTAAAAAGAACTGCCGTATTTATTTTTACATAAAAGAAGTCAGCCCTGTAGTGAAGCTGAAGGAAGCGTAAAAGTTCCATTCATTTTTTTTCTTTTTAATCCTGTCAAAACTAGGTTTCTACAGGGTCAAATAAAATAAAGGGTTAAGTCAATAAAAAAAGTTGATATTTTATGCACCGGGGGCTTTTCTGCATTGGATGTAAGGGTTTAATTAATTCGAAAAAAAAAACAATACGGCCGAAGGGACACCTCCAAGGACTATGATTGATTAAATAAGAAAACTTATTTGCCAATTAAAGCCGTTCTCCCAAAAATTACTTTCTGAGTGGCTTCTGGAAGCCCCCATTATGCGGTAATTTCCGCCTGCTGAAAGAAACCAAAACCGAGTGATAAATGTTTTCCCCCTGTAGAAAATATTCGAAGTCCAGCGCTTAAAATTGGGCTATTACTTTTCGGCCATTCCAAAAATTAGCCTCATTCTAGTAGTGTTTGGAAATGTGTGCTGGTGTTTATCTTGTTTGCAGGGATGGGACATATATTATAGATTGGAAGGTGCGGAAACCCAAGGAACAATTACGCAAATTGCAACTTGCCAAAATTATAACTTTACAATGCTATGAAGTATCGCCGTGATCTATTATTCTTAAGATTTCTGTTATTATTCCTTCAATAACTTTTTTGTCTATATATACAGAAAATTTGTATTTTTTTTTTTCAGCAAGTGCCCTATCTTTTTTTTTGCAATTATCTATTATCTACTTTCATTCTTTTGGGACCATATTTGTTTTGTAAAATTTTTATCTGCTTTTTAGGTTCCTTTCAAATTAACTTTTTGCTTTGTGAGTTTTTTAACTATTTTTGATCGTCTTGGAATAAATAGCTACTTAAAGGAACTGGAATAACATAATCGCATATTTAAAACGACTTGGGCATATGGCTTTGTCAGTCTGCCCTAAAGAGATCGTCTTACAACATCTTTAAATTAGTCCCAAAAATTGTTGAAGTTGAGAGAAATAAAATTGAAAATCATGTGTCTGTTGCAGCATGTTTGATAGCAAAAAAGGCGTAGGTAGTTTTTAACAATTTCTATTGGCGCCAAAGCATTGGAGTTGTTCTTCTATTAAAAATCTTTATTCTTGCGCACGTTGCCAGTGACTTCCGCATGCGACTGCTCAAGCACCTCAGCGTATAATAACATTCAGTGAATGATTACATTATCTATCAACCTATGTCATTGGAAGGAAGAGAGAGAGAGGATGTATTTCAGGGTTTTTCAGTACCTCTGTAAAAGTCCTGTCATGCATGCTTCCATGGTGTTGGTGGACTGTGTTGCTGCAACCCAAGAGGCAGGAGCATGGCATGCAATACACGAACAAAAAATATGTCTTGAGCAAGAAGAAAAATGCGCTGAATTAAACTTACAGGGCATACCCGCTGAATTTAAAGAATTTCTTAATGAACACGAGGAGTACAGAAATCTAAAACTGGGTGCTGAAAGGGTACACGAGAAGGAAAAGCTAAAATTAGAAGATTTAGCTGCAGTGGAAGGTGACAACTTAAACAAATATGGTCCGTATTTGTGTACGGGTTATGATATCTATCTTAGCCATGAGCCATGTTTAATGTGCAGCATGGCTTTAGTGCATAGTAGAGCAAAGAGAGTATTTTTCGTAAACAATTCGACAAATGGTGCATTAATAACGCGTTTCAAGTTACAAGCTGTACCGGAGCTTAACCATCATTATGAAGTTTATCAATTTGTGGAGGAGAACGCTACAGCAAATAATAAAAGTTAACAAAAATCAAATCAAAACAAATTTGTTTTCTTTACTACGTTCCAGAGGACAATCTTAACGAATAAAGATCCAATGAAAGGAGATATATTAACTGCCAATATTAGAAAAGTGTTACAGCCTCAATAACTCATTGTAAGTCTATTTTCTTAGTTTCCAAGACTTTTTGGGCAAATATCTTAGAATGTTGACACAGTTTTTACTGAATAAGAGACTTCTTCGGTCCCAATATTAATAATTTCTTTACATTCCTAATGTGTGGCATAATAAAAACTCACTTACCATCATAAAAGTGTTCTGGTATACTTGATACTTATATGATCCCAGCTGCTATAACATCGGGAATGAGTTCACTACACACAATTAACTGAAAACCAAATAAATTAATTTAAAAAATTATCGAATTTTGCAATTCGCTCTAAAATAATCTGTTCTACTCCCAAATACCTTTAGTTTTATATCCTTACACTGAGAAATTGTTCTTGAAATTATTGATTGAATGAAAAGTTTCCAGCACAACAAACGTTATAAAAATTATTTTGTACACTCGATGAGTTTTAATTATAAAAAATAACGCAAACGATTTATAACAACAAACCACTCACTGCCCAAACGCTTTATTTAAGGAGACACATTGGCTCTCATAGCACCTTGTCTAGCAGGTGAAGAAATCAATCCCATAAGCTGGCAATCTGCCTCCAAAATTGTTAAATCTTTTGAAGAACCCAAAAACTTTGTGGATAATTCCAAATCCTTAATCCTTAGACGCACTCTAGCGCCGCGTACATAATCATCACCGATTGCGAGCAGGTCTTGTGCAGACACAGTGGAATTTCAACCAAAATCAATGTACAAATCATCGCCAACAAACATGAAAGATTTTGCGGGACACAACTTTGCCCTCGGGTCGCCCAACTAAAAACAAAAAGAATTTAGATTCTCATAAATGGAAAGCCATTTCACTCTCACACTCACATCTATAAATTTGGAATTTCTCAATAAGGAAGCAAAGCTTTCAGTGTCTTGTGGTTCCTCTTTGGGTTTCAGAGCATCACTATGGCTTTCATAAGCTTTGGCAAAACCTTTTTTCACCGCACTTGTATCTTCGCGGCAATAGTTTCCAAGGGAGCAGCATTTACTGCTTTTGGGCATCTTTAACATCGGAAGTAAAATAATTTTGCGTTGTCGATATGTTTTCTAATGCATGTTGACAGAGTTATTCTATTGAATCCGGCATAGAAACGACATTTTCTGTAATAATTTTATTTTACCACCAAAATTTATTTTTTAATAATGGAAAAGTTATGTAAAAACAGCTGTTTGCGACATGAACTGTGTATTAATTGGTAAAACTGGACGCTGTATTATAAACGTGTTGAATAAGCAATATGAATCAGAGCACTTGCAGCAAAAATCTCAATTTTTCTAACGTGAATATAACTGATTATTGGGAATATATATTGATAAAAATAGAGTTTTATTTAGAGTTTGGCTAGATATTTCATGAAGAATAACCTAAATTCTTAAAAATTCAAGTCTTCGCGTAGACACAGAGCTTTAGGGGCTTCAAATTTTCAACCACTTATTGTAACTTTCTTTGTTGCAATTTCCTGCACACGTCGCTCTCTTCTACCTGTGGTTTTAAAATAAAACACATCAGCTGTGTCTGTTAAGCAATGACTTGATCTCTGGGACATGCCCTGTTTGAAATTCTTTTTGAACAAATTCGACACGAAGTTACGCGTTTATAATTTGTTCTTACACAATTATATTTGTAATATAAAATTTCATTTTTTTTCAATTTAAATGTTTTTAAAAAATCTAACAAATGATTCAAAAACAACGTAACGTATCGAACAAGCTCACCGAAAGATTAACGACATGGACAAGACACATCTCTAGGAAAATGCAGGTAAATGGGACCGGCTTAGGTCGATGACATAGTCTGATGACATGATTATGTTTGGTGTCGTATGAACAGTGTAAGCTTTTGTTATTCTCTAATTACTATCATTGAAAAATTAATTTGGAACCTTTAACCAACGACAAATTTATGGCGACTGGCTTAGCTCACCTTGGCTGTTGAGTACGAGACAAGCAATTGTTATCTCTACGTTCTTATCATTTATACCGTGCTCAAGTAGTGCTCAAGGTTGCTGCAGCAGAGCCACATTTACCTCCTCCGTACCGAGATGTAAGGTTAATTACGAGGAGGTTACTTCAATAGCAATATCCTGGGCTTTGTAAGTCTTTGTGCCCCTAAAACTGACACAAAGCAAAACTGAACTTGTCCCCAGCTTATCAGTTGCGATCCTGAAACCTCATATTCGTCGTCCTTACATGCCATTGAGTGTAGTTCACTCCAACCGCCATTGTTTTGGCTGGCCGGTACTGACAAAGTGGTTTCACCTTCAACAAGTGTGATTAAATCCCCACAATCTACCCCATCCTCAAAAGCAGATCAGTTGTTCTAGATCAAAAAAACGAAGAACCTGCTGATAGCCGTTCTTAGGAAGTCAATATAGCTCTTGTTGCCGCAATTGACAATTTTAACTTCCATAGATCAGTCTACATCCAGAAGTCAAGAACCTGCGTTCAGTTTGCTGCCCTAATTCAATGCCAAACCTTCCATCTTGTTTATGGCCACCACTTGAAAACGTATGTAATTGCTTTCAGTTTGTCGGATTTCTAAATTTTCTGTCTTTCCTGACAGAATATTCTGACTAGACTAGCCCCTTTAGAGAGCTTTCGTTGCTAGGATCAGCTAGTTTATGATGAACGAATTTTCTTATTGTTATTCGCGTTCACAGGTTTAAGGGCAGCTCGCAACAAAGTCTTGAGCACTACTTTATTCTTGGAGCATAAGGACGCCTTACTCGATACCAGGACTTTGACCTGAAACCGTATTCTTTCGAATTAATTGCGCCCTTTGCATATGCTTGCATCTTTGGATCGACCTTTATCACTGCTTAGGTAATCTGTCAGTAACCAAGGTCCATTTCCGCACATTCCATGGATTTAGCGCATAGTCCTCAATCGTCTGTCTTGGTATTTTCACTTATTTTGGTACATGATATGAGCCCAATAAAGGGCTAGGGCCAATCACTTGGAATTTACCAGGGCATATAGCAACTAACCATTGTTTGATTAGTATTTATGAGCTTTAAGTGTTGTTGCCAACAGCTTTCGCTGGTGCGTTTCGAACTTGGAAAAATATGTCTGATGCCTTCCATTGGGTTGACGAATTGTGGGCCGAAACGAACTGAGATCAAAAAAAAAAAAGGGATTGAGGAGTGTAGATCCTATTTTGCATGCGGCATTGGAAGTAAACTGGTTTGGGACCAATATTTTTTCGAATACCTAAGCTAGCCACGTAGGTTCTTCAAACCACCTTTTATAAAGCATCTTTGATAGTTCTTGGTACTAAACGTTTAATCGGATAGAATAAAACAATTTTGAAAATTAAAATTATGTTAAAACATCATGTTATGTTTCTTTTGTTACAGACGGATATGCATTTGTGTGCCGCCAAATGTTGGTCAAGGACTCGAATGCTAGTGGTCGATAGTGGTACGCAAAATTGTGTGGACAGATGTTCCAGCCTTTAAGCTAAGAGCTCAGAATTACGTCCAAGCATGAGCTAAGGAGAATTCAAGGAAGACTGCAAAGATGGTGTAATGGTAAGTAACAGTAAAATACTAAAATCAAACAATCAAAATACGTTGTTTAATACGCCACCTTTTTCTCTTTCAGCAATGCAATGATGATATTAAAAGTAAAACATGCCTGCCAATCCCAGTGAAGATGATATTGTTCGAAATCGATTCACAGAGCCGACATTGTTGAACGTTTGTTGGCTGTCCAAGTGTCGTGGTATGGGGACGAGCATGTCGGCTTAATACCCAGGGGCGATTGATTGAAAACCCATTGAAAGAGTGCGCTGGGCCTAAAGGGACCTGCATGAAAGATACCGCAAGTTTGACAATTCATGCGGCATTAAATTTTCTTGAAATTGTTATTTGTTTTGCGATTTTACTTCTTTTTAAATTATAATTTTTGTGAATTGGAATGCGGTTCTGATTGGTTTGTTTAATTATTTCAAAAGAGATCATTCTTTGTTTTGATGATAATTAAATTACAAAATAAGCGGGACTTGATTACAAATACTGACAAATGAAACGCTTTTTAACCCCGTGAATATCGGAGAAAGGCTCAAAGAAAGGAGAAAGCGAAAGCAGACAATCTAAGTGGTTATTGTATTAGTTTGCTGTTTTTGTACCCACACTCCTTAAAGATCACCTGTAAGGAAGAGTATTGTAATCTCGGAACTTGTTCTTATTAACGCCTGAATTCTAAGCCGTGGTGTTTTGAACGAGTTTTCTTCAATAGGGGGCAATAGATTTGTTCAAAGTACAGACTATTTGTTGCCCGAGGCGGTGTTTCCCTTTGGGTTGATAATTCTCATACTGAATGGGGCCGATGGAGAACTCCTAACATGGAGTGATAGGACCACGAATATGTCAAAACTAATTGATAACTGGTGCATGAATTTCAATCTGCCGGCCCATTATAGGTTGGATGACAACTTCAGTGTTTTTCAGGCAGAGGTATGTGCTAAATTGATGGCTCATGAGTTTGTAGTTGACTCCTTGACCTCTTCATATGTGGATTCTTACATGATTTTCGTTGATAGAGAGGCTTCTTTGATGGCAAAGGGTCGGTCGGATGTAAATTAAGACTGGTTATCGTAAACGTAAGAAAGCCAGAAGACCCGAATAGGATCTGTCTCTGTTGGAAGATTATTGATAGATTTGCAAGACTAGGATGCCACTCTGTGGGTCATGTGGTGGTTTGTCCTAATGCTCCAACCTGCTGCCTTTGTAGTAGAAGGCATCAGGAGATGGATTTGGAAGTGGGAGAAGAGGCGATGGGATGGTAGATTGAGATGTTGCGTATAAAAGGACCTTTGCTTATCTAACTACAATGTAGAATCGGCTGGAGCTTAAAATTTCAGCGTAAGACTGGTGATAGAGTTTCTTAGCGGAACAATCTGAAGCTACGTCGCTGACAAGAATATGGGATAGATCCCAGCAATTTTCTGTGGAGCTGAGAAGATCTTGAGGACTATAGAGCACCACCTCTGTAACTTCTTAGACCTTGGCAGTTGAAAGATGAGTAGGAGATTCTTCGAGGGCGTGAACTTCTAGGCGAACGTTCATCTTTTCGTTGCTGATTGATCTGTCCACAGCTAGGTTAACTTAGATACTTATTCTGATGGTCTCCATCTCTATCGCATTTACTTTTCCATCCATTCCTGGGAAGAAATAGTAATACAGTTGGTGAAGTCTATCACTTCTCCCCTGTCACCCGCTAATAAAACTTTGGTTTCGTTCCAATAAATATTTCTTTTTTTATTTTTGAATTTCAATTCCATTTACATTTCGAATAAATTCTGAAGCATTCACTTTACTTTCAGTATTTATTCTATTTTTTATATATTTTGTGTGGCTTGAATTGAATAAAAAAAAATTTAATTTTTGTAATGATTGAAGATGTACGCAAACGTATCGAGACGGCTATAGCGGATGCTATCCAGGATATGTATTCAACACATCTACGGAAAATGCAATCCGACATGCATTTGTGTGCCGTCAATTGTTGTGATGATCGTCGTAGTCTTCCCCAAATAGATAATGTCCAGTCCGTGCATTGAAGATTGGCTGCACCACTGCTAAGAGCTCAGGGATTTTTATACAACATGAACTGCGCGGAATTTTCAGTCCAGCCTGCAGCGGTGTATGATGGTGGGAATAAAATTTTAAATTAAGATCCTTGTCCTCTATAAAATTGATTGTAATTTCTGTCTCTTCCACAGCAATGAATGAAGAATGTGCGTAATAAAATATCCGCTAAAAGCCCACCATGAGTCTGATGCCGTAAAATATCGTTATCAATTCGAACGCTGTACAGTACAGTAGAGGGCCGGGTTGGCGATAAACATATCGGCTTAATACCGGGACATGAATGTCGCACCATTAAGAACTGTATTGGCTCGAGGTGATGCCTGAAACAGGCTTGACTATATCAATTTGTAAATGAATTTTCATTGTGTTTGTTGTTACTTTAAATCATTCAGTCAACAACTAAAAATGTTTCGAATAAAAAAGAAAAAATTCTGCAGAAATTTTGAATTTTTCAAAATAAAGTTTGCATTGCAAATGAATCTGTGGATTTAAATATTCTTCTCATCTAACGTGTGTTTCAATAACGTCTAAAAGCTTTCCAGGAATATCATCGTGAATTAGGGAATATTCTAGAGATTCTGTAATTTCAGTTAAGATCAAACCGAAGAAGGATTTCAGCGAAGGTCTAATCAACCGATTCATTGGATTCACGCCCCTTCTATTGCCAGCTCATCTGGAGCGTCATAACCCCATTCATCACAATGCCTTGGTAACCAATTTCTCAATATAGGTTCCTTCCTGTCCAGAAGTGTAGGTAAGGCATTCCTGCAGATTGAAATCAATCTTGCTGCCCAGTTAGTACTTTCAAGTCACAGATAGCGAACGTATCCTTTGAAGTAATTCTTTTCTGGAAGTTTTTCTGTCTGGGTGATTGATTGCAAACCTCACAGCATAGAAAACATTACACTCATCAGGGATCCTATTAAACCGCATAATTCCACACACGAAATAGACCTTAACCCCAGACCCAGTCTCTGTTTTTGAATCATCGGTAACACGATTGTATGACTAAATCAGTGAATCTGGCTCATGTATATAAACTCCCTCTCCAAATGATTGAATGGAATACTTGTAATGCCTGAAATGGAAGAAATGATTGAAATAAATGAAGTGATTGAAATAAATGATATGATTGAAAGGAATCAAATGATTGAAATAATTTAAAATAAAAGAAGTGTTAAAATGAAATGATTGGCTTATGATTATAGTGAATTATATGATTAAACTGACTGAAATGATTGATATGAATGAAATGAAAGAATGAAATGATAGAAAAGAATAAAGTGATTGAAATTAATTATCTGAATGAGATGATTGAAAAGAATGAAATTTTTAGAAATGATTGAAAGGATAAAATGATTGAAATGAATGAAATAAATGAAATTATTGAAGTTAATGACCTGATTGAAGTTAATGAAATGCTTGAAATGAGTAAAAGAAACGAAATGATTAAAATGAAGGAATTAATAAAAATGAGTGATATGACTGAAATGATTGAAATTAATGCAATGATTGAAGTAAATGGAATGATTGAAATAAAAGAAATGATTGAAATAAATGAAATGATTGAAAAAAATGAAATGATTGATAAGAGTGAAATGATTGAAAATAATTAAATGATTGAAAAGAATGAAATGATTGAAAAGAATGAAATGATTGAAAAGAATGAAATGATTGAAAAGAATGAAATGATTGAAAGGAATGAAATGATTGAAATCAATAAAATGATTGAAAGCAATGAAATGATTTAGAATAATAAAATGATTGAAATCAATGAAATGATTGAAATGAATGAAATGATTGAAATGTTTTAAATGAATAAAATAAATAAAAATAATGAAATCTATGGAATGATTGAAAGAATTAATGATTGATTGAAGAATAAAGTGACTGAAATAACTTCAAAGAATTAAATAAAATTAATAAAACAATGCATTGTTGTTGCTGTTAGTATGTAATGCTGTTTTCTGTGAAAATCTACTCAACTCAACTGTGATGATCAGTGTCAAGATTTGACATACAACTTGTGGTCAAAAACAGTTGCTGTGCCCGCTATTGCTAAAAAGATGTCTGTGGTTGCTGGGGGCGGGGATGGAGTACGAATAGGAGCAAGTGACGGCCATCTAATGTTTGAGTTGGTTTTTAGGAATGAAAGCAGCTTGACCAGAACCATTAGGCACAAGTAGAATAGAACAAGTAGATTGAGTGTTGTGTTGGTGCTGCGTGCTATGTTGTTGATTCTAAACAACTTCCATATCAAATGAGATGCGAAAAAATTAATTTTTTTTTTGAGTTTTTCTTCTTGAATTGTTTAAGGAAACAGTAAAGAACTCTTAATGATGTATGAAGAATTATGCATTCTTTTCTAAATATGCTATGTACATACATGAGATGAATATAAATCTTCTTATTAACAAAGTGCTGAAGTATGTTTTGTGTGTGATAAGCATCTGGTTTTGAATACTGCCAAACGGAGGTATAGTTTTCCACACATTTTTTTTTGTTGTAATTATTTTTGATTTATTTGCCTGTGATTGTTTATTAAAAGCCTTTTAATAACTTATGCATCAACTTTAATTAGTTATTGTTTTTATAATTAAATTTTTAATGCAATATTCTGTTAAACACTTATCGTAGAATAATATCATACCCTGAACTTGACTTGCTTAGGGAAAGTTCTTATCTTATCATCGTCATCGCTTTAACGATCATATCAACGATTTCACTTATATTGCCGCACTACCAATGCTGCTTGAACAAGTGCAATTACATGGTTTATTAGGGCCTTTTAGTATTTGTTTATTTATTTATTTTATTTGTTTAATTCAATTTTTTTTTAGTGGCCAAGTAAATATTTGAACTTGTTACGCTTCTTGTCAGTTTATACGCTGCAATTTACTTACAATTTTTTCATTATGAATTCATGTACACTTTGGGGATAAGAAATGGCAGAAATGAAAATATTTCTCTTTAAAAATTGCTGCGTATGAACACTACATCTGCGCATATAATCCCCTCCCTTTTTAGACATCATTTAGATCTCGTTATCAAGCTTCTGAGTGTGACAAGCATACAATGATGAACAGTTGACATGCATCGTTATTACAGACAAGATAATACAAATATTCACCTGCGCCGTACTAGAAGCCGGTTGCATCTATTTTAGATACAACTTCGTAATAAAAAGCGTAATGCAGCAGCATATACTGCGGGGAACAATTGGGTCGAACACATGCATAGACTACGGAAAAACTCAAGGTTAACAAATTGCAAAACTTGGGGCAAACAAAAATACTTGGAATGCAGGCCAGCTATTAGGCTAACGGGGTCTTACTCCAAGTAGCCACATGTGATAATAATTAAAATTTATTAAACGAGGCCAATTAGGGTAATCAAAACTTGGAAATCTATGAGTTACTGTCAATTGCGGCCAAAGTTTACAAACTAAGTGTTACTCCCTGGATCACTAGTTTCACCTAGAATCTCGAAGAAGACAACCATGAGGGACATTCATCAATCATTGATAATCAATTTATTATAAATTTTTCAGAAAAGCTTCAAAAGTGTTTATAGTGGAACACCTTACAATAACTGCGAAAGTAGCTAATGTCCTGCCAGGCATTATAAAGAGTGTAAAGCCTCCAGAAAACATGTGAAACTTCTTCTTAGTATTTCTTTTCTTCGTTTCAATTACTTTTTTTCCCAGCTAGGCAGATAACTGGCCCATTATAGCAGATTCTAGAATGGCAGGGTTGCCATAAATCTTTCTTTTTCAGTGGAAACGTACTTAGTTTGTTGTGTTTTGGTATAGCGGTTTGATGGTAGATTATTTGAATGAGAATTGAAGCTCCTTAACTTTTTTTCACATGCTCCTATATTCGATTGGATTGCATGGATTGAGCATCCCAGGCACACTGTACGAGTGGTGAATATATATTAAGGATCATACTACAATTTCAGCGCTTCCCCTAAAGCAAACAAAATAATTGATTTCAATCAAACGCTTTAAACACTTGGTGTAGGGTATTATATGACTGGGATTGGTATCATTTTCGTTTTTCTATTGAGATTTTAAAGCTTGTAGCCATAAATAACGATTTTGCAAGCCATTAAACACAATTAATAAATCAGTTAAAATGCACAAATAAATCCATTAAATTCCGAAAAAACTTTGTCGAGTATGTCAAATGAGAACATGATTAATTATTAGAAAATATATTAATAAAAATTAAAAAAACAATATAAGCAATTGAATACCTCTACGCCCAAACTCGTCATGCAATAGACAATATTGTATAGTTTTTTAAGCTATTTAATATCTCTCTTTTTTATTTTCTTTATATAGTACCTTAATAAAAAAAGTACCAAAAAAGTACTTTTTTTGCTAATACTTTTTCTTTAGAATTTACCTTACTTTTCCTTCAGAATTACTACAAAAAAAGAGGTTTCGTGAATTAAATACCAAAATAAAAGTACTTTTTTATAAGCATATTTAAAAAAGGTACAATTTAAGGTTTAGTGTAAGTACCAAAAAGTACTTTGTGATATTTTTACCTTTTCTTTAGTGTTTAGTGATTGAGCTTTAGAACACTTATTTATTTATTAAAAAAAGTTTGGAAAAAGTACCAAAAGAGTACTTTTAAAAAAGGTATTATAGACGGTATACTTATTTATATCTTGAAATCATAAATCTTTATGTTTTTCAGCTAAAGTTTAAGTGTTTTTTCCTATATTTTTATCAATAGAACTTTAATTAAAAAAGTACTAAAATAGTACTTTTTACATTTATGCCATCTATAGGACTAGCCGATTGAAGAAATTAACTTTGGCTTTTATTACTTTTATTTCTATAAAAAAAGACGACTTTTGAAAAAGGTACCAAAAAAGTACTTTTTTCTAAAACATTTTTCATACAATTTTTTTTTAATTATTTGAAGATTTTTTAAAAAGTTTAGTAACGATAAAATAAAGTTTTAGAGTTTATTTAATTATTTTTATTTGGTTTGATGAAAAAAGGAATATTTATAAAAGAAAGGTACCAAAAAGGTACTATTTCGAAAAGTACTTTTATAAAAAGTACATTTATTGTTTTATGTATTGTAAGTTGAGTGATGATAAACATAAAAGGTACTATTTATAGAAAAGGTACCAAAAGAGTACTATTTTGAAAAGTACTTTTCCAAAAAGTAATATTTTATAAGGTGATAATAAACATAAATTTAATTTAGTTTCATTGAAAAGGGAATATTTATAGAAAAGGTATCAAAAAGGTACTATTTTGAAAAGTACTTTTTTAAAAAGTACATTCCTTGTCTTCTGTTTTGTAAGTTGAGTAATGATAACATTAAATTTTACTATCTTTTATTATATTTTTTCATTAGTATGCTGCACCAAATGCATAATTGCGGATAATATACCCTGCGGAGCCTAACCTGATTGTGCGAGGTTTTATAAACCAAAAACCAAACTTTGCTGGTAAAATCTTCATAGAAAAAGGTACCAAAAATTATTCGTTTTTTTTTTTTAATTTGAACAAATAAAAAAATCGTCCCCTAAAATTGAAAGCATGGCACATATCACTACCAACAATTTCTTGCCTCTGTTGAAATTCTATGCAAATAAGTGTAGAGTATCGCAGTACAAGTTCAATACACAGCACTTTTTTTCTTTCTTCGTGTCTCTGTTACGCTTTATAATGGATTTGATTTCAAGTTAAAATTCAATTTAAATTTGGCCAGAAATAGAAATATTTTTACGATACACCTAAAAAGTTTTAGTGGCAATTTGCCAACATGATTTTTCTATGCAAGCAAAAAAAACAACAACAAAAAAAAAATGTGTAAACAAATAAATAAATAAACCACAGCCATATCATCACGTTGAAACAATATTTGGCAGAAATGAAACGTGTTGTCGTCAAGAATGCCCGTGTAATATTTCAAGCACTGGGCAGTTATAGTTCATGTTAATGGCCTGACCTGCCTGCCTGCACGATCTAAAAATTGTAATGTGATCTGTAAATGCACCATTTAATGGCAATATATTTTTATTACTCTTCTTACTATGTGGGCTACTCTCCAGCAAAATCTCTTCTTTCAGTTCTTTTCTCTCTCGATGAAATCTTTAAAATTATTTTCAGGGCTCATGAAAGCAATGTTAACAATTAATTTCAATTTTCAATATGCATTAAGAGAAAACAAGTGTTGTCAACATCATATTTTTAATGAGAATAGTTGGATTAAAAAAGAGAGGCAAATTGCAATAGAAATGCCAATTCCTGGATTATGTTGGTTCTTGTCAATTAACATCTTCTGTCCTCTAGTACCTCAGTAGGCAGAAATCTTGACCTTAAGTCATTGCCAATCAGTGCGACCTATTTCAATAAACAATATTGGAATTATGAATTTTAGGTTGTAGGAAAGTGATGTACATCATATCGAATAGCTAACCATCTGTTTTTACCAACCTAGTCGGGAGTTCTCATTTTCGAGGAACCTCATATAACATTTATAAAGGAATACTGGCCTCCGGGTGTACTCGACTCACTGGCTTCTGCTGAAGCTGAAAAAACGCGGAACAATAAAGTGAAGTACCGTCATATCGAATAAGTAGGCACCTCTGTTTGGTAACCTAGTCTGAGTTCTCTTTGGAGGAACCTCATAACATTTAAAAAGGAATACCTTTGGGTGTGCTCGACTCACTGGCTTCTGCAGAAGCTGAAAATAAAGTGATGTGCCGTCATATCGAATAGCTAGACACTCTGACAACCTAGCAGAGTTCTCTTTGGAGGAACCTCATGACATTTATAAAGAAATATTTGCCTCCGGTTATACTCGACACAATGGCTACTGCTGAAGCTGAAAAAACGAGAAACAATAAAGTGATGTGCCGTCATATCGAATAGCTAAGCGTTCTGTTTGACAACCTAGTCGGAGCTCTCTTTGGAGGAAAATGGGAAATGTCAGCCCCAAGTGTTATAGCTGCAGGATAGAATGCCTTTTCTCTTAATGATAGAACGCCTTTTCTCTTACGATTTTACAATATCTTCAGATGTCGTTCAGCCCATAGACACAAATGCCTAGCCGCCAGTATCTCAATTATTTAAATTAATCGCTTGATTAGCTTAACAATTGGCATTTAAAAATTTCTCCAACTGAGAGCAACATTGTCAGCACAGAATCTTTTCATTATTGGTATTGCTGCTGGTGTTGTTGTTGTTGTTTTATTTTTCATCAATTTAAATGAAGTTTTTCATCAAACGAAAGTTAACGATCTCGTTGTAAAACAACACCAAAAAAAAAAAAAAAACATAAACAAACCACGATGGAAAACTATAGTCATTACGGTCCTCATATGCTCATTCACTCACTCGCTCACTCACTCACTCACTCACTCACTCATTCACTTGCATAAATGCCACGATCTTTTTTCCCTGATTTTGTTTTTCTGTCGGGTATTTGTTTTTTTTCTTTTTTCGATTTTTCTAAAACGACGATCGGGGATCGTTTGTACACACACACACACATACGTTGTGATTGTAAAGAAGAAGAAAAAAAAGAAAAAATATCGTCGCTTAACGTTTGCAAACAAAAGTTTACAAAAAGAATAATTTTTATGCAGAGTTTTCATTTGCCTGAACGTTCATTCGCGTTTAAACCAGCGCAACGAGCAAACGGCTAAACGCGGCAAAAAAACAAAGTTGACGATTTTTGTTTTTTATTTTTAAAATTAAAATTAAAAAGAACAAAAAATATTTAAGAACGTATGAGAAATTAAAGTGTAATCAATAATTAATTAAGAATATTTGCAAAAAAAAAAAAATTTTTTTTCAATCTTTAAATAATTAAAACGAAATTAAATTCAAATGCAATAAGAAGAAATAATTTAAAAAAAAAAAGAATTTCAAATTAAGTGATCGGTTACAAATGATAAAAAAAATTTTTAAGAAATATTATTAAAAATAAATTAATTTGAAATAATTTAATGCTTTAACAGTGTAATACAAAAAAAAAATTTAGAATTTGATTTGATTTTTTTTTTAAATTTTTTTTTTTTTTTTTGGTTTAATTTTAATTAAAAATACCACGCAAGAGTAATATTAAATTATTATTACTCTTCTTCATTCTTTTTTCGATTGTTTTGATTTAATAACATTATGTTTTAATGTTAAAAAAAAGCAAACAACAACAACAACAACAACAATAATAATAATGTGTGACGTTTAAAATAATAATTAGAACATTAAGTGTTAGAGCTGAACGTTATTCGAACTTCATGGTTATAAATTTAAGAACGTTAATATCGCCATAAAATAACACTCTTATCACCATACATAAAAGCATTTGCCTTGCTTAACTGCAGCATTTTTTAACATGCTGAATTGTTATAATTTTTTAAATATTAATAACTCACTAAATAGGCCTTTAAATGCCAAAACATAGCGATAACAGAAAGCAGCTCCTTCATCTTTTATAACGATTTCATTATTTTTTCTTAATTTTATTTTTATTTTTTAAAAATCAAATTTTTCTAATCCAACCACTGTGTTAGGTTCTAGGATGACAGAGTTGCCATCTGTCATGGCTTAGAAATAAATCTCTTGTGAAAATATATTATAATGCAGTGAAGTGCAGTGTAATTAATCTCTTATGCATTGAGTCCCGCTTCGTTTGAATTTTTCAATAATCTTTCATAATCTTTTGTAATTGTTTAGCTTAGTATTGTTAGAAAGTGCGCTTAAAATGAATACCAGTAAGGTGAAAAAACCCCTAGGACTTAAAGATTACTCTTTTAAAAAATGAAATCGACAACTGGGTGTCAGAAAATGTGAATAGCGTAACAGAAATAGTAAAAAAGTTGATTTCTTTCTACGATAACTTAGATTCCAGAGTCATAACACTCTCTGCAATGCTAATGAATTGTAATTGTTTAGCTATCGGAGCCATCGATTTAAATCAAAATGATCGTAATTTTATCTACATCATCAAAATTGTGAAAAACATGCAGACATACATAATATAATTAGACATTACAACCCTTCAGTCAGAATTACGGCCTAACTTCTCACAGCACTTATGTTGCGTGTGTCCATTTTATACATGAGTGACGGGACCTACAGTTTAAAGTCGATTCCGAACTTTTCATGGCAATTTAATTTACTCTCTCAGAGTTTTAGCCAGAAATCTGCTGAGAGGAAGCCGCCAAAGAAATATTTTTTCAGATTTTGATTTTTTCAAATTTTTTCAGGGGATTCGAACGCTGGCTTTGCGTCTGCTAAGCCAACACACTTCAAACACATGCATAAAGAAGTGAACATGATCAAGCCAGGCTATGATTTAAGCATAGTTATAATTGACCAGGAGCCAAAAGTTCTTGTTGCTCTTCGATCCTAGTGATTGAAGGTGATTGACTTATGACAACATTAAACGAAAGCAATCGTCAAATCATAATCAAACTGTAGGTAATTTAGGATTCATAGCACAGAAACTCTTTCCCAGTATTTATAGAAAGTATTACTCCTCATTGTCAAAAAATCATATTCGCTTGGATAATGTCAACAATGGAACTGCCTGATAGAAGCCATAGCCAACAAGCAGTAAGTTTGATACATGGGTGGTCCCTCAAGGCAATCGCCAAAAACTTTTCTGATCGAACATAAATCTAGAAACTGCAAAAACATCAGCTTCGTTCTGCAGCTGTAAACAAAAGTAATCAAATCGTTATCAAATAGCAGGCAAGTCAAGATTAAAAGTAAAGAAGATTTTGTTGAGGAGTTGCTGGGATAGCTCCTATCCTGCGCCAAAATTCCAAATTCGTATCTATAACGACAAAAAGAAACTGCCCAAGAGAATAATGTTAGATAGGTCTTCCACATCGAAACACACTCGTTTGAAACTCCGACTACGTGATTGAAAGGATCCTATCCCCCTCCAAGTTATTATCATGCCATATTCTGTTTTCCCGAAATACGTAATGGAATTACCCTTAAAACAGCTTCAAGTGATACACATTAATGGAACATTTTATTTATAAAAAGGATCATTCTGTGCCATATAAAGCCGTAACCCTGAAGGAAAAATAACGAATTGGCGTCTATTTGTATGAAGAATAACCACTTTGTCTGTTGTCAGTCGAGTTCCAATCTTTAGTTTGATTGTTGGCATCATTAGAACTTGAAGTGGGTTGATTACTGTTGTGTTATTCATCTCAGACGATTATTTATGTTAAACAGTTATTCATGAATTCCAAAAATTGTATGGAGGTTACGTGTTCGAGCATGCTATGTCTGATATCCAAGCAGTACTACTCAGTACGGTTTACTGTAATGAGGTGTTTGCTTTCAAATATGGGTTTAAAATGTATGAATGCTTGCTGGGCTTTATTTATGGGGGCCGTTGCTATTACGTTTGAGTTGTAGGGTATACTGTTCAATAGCTTAAGGAATGAAATTTTTAATGTAGTTCGTAATATCAATGCTTGAGCTTGAGCCTCTTTGCATATCGGCTATATAATCCATGAAGCAAAAAATGTTCTCATTATGCTTAATATGTGGAAGTGTTCAGTATTTTTTTTATGTATATACGTATCGATATGGTGGATTTTATGGTGTTGATTTTCAATCTGATACGTCATATACTTGGCTCCATACATATGAGGAGTTATATGTCGTCTATGTAGCCTAAGATCTTAAATTTACTTTACAATTCTCATGTAACGAATGGCTTACGAACTGGCTTGTGAACTGCCCGTAAGTCTAATATTGTGTTATAGGCCTTCAATTGCAAAAAAATAAATCTACTTCATAAACAAGCATAATCTCTGTGGCCAAGAATTAATTTTTACGGACACAAACTTACAAGTGCGTTAATAGGTTACGAACAGAAGAAAAAAAAAGAAATTAATTTTTTGATTTTAATTATGAACCAATTTAGATGGTTACTCGCTTGGTTATGAGTTTTTCTATTTATTTTTTACCACAATTATTTTCTCTTCTTTTACTTGTTATTGTTGTTTTTTTAATAATTGTTGTTTTTTATTTAAAAAAAAATGTTTTGTTTTTTCTAAACTTTACGGTTGAAGTACAACATTATTTAGAGAGAATCATAATATTTCTGTTCTATTCTAAAATAGAGAGTGTGGATTTTTCTGAACTTTTCTGAATTTATTTCCACTACCAAATATTACAATTGAAGCCAAATAAACAAAGTTTTTTTTTTTTTCTAAAATTCGACCTTTTTTTTGTTAGAATTTGTGTATTTTTGCTCTCTTTTTCTTTGCCATTTTAAAAGTTCAAATAAAATCGTTCGAAAAAAAAACAATTGGGCTTTTAAAACATAATTGCTTAGATACAACAAAAACAAAAACAAAAACAAATGAAAAAAAAATAATAAAAAAAGACAAAATAAAAGAGACAACATTAGAGGAGACCAATTTTAGTGGGCCGAAATAATTTTTTTTTTTTTTGCCTTTAAATAGTGAATAAAAAATAAATACAAATAATTGCTGTTAACAATTGTTAACTTCAAAAAAAAAAAATAAACAAATAAATTCATTGAATGATTAAAAATAATTACATCAGTGCGTATGATTGATTTCTTTGTATGTGAAGAGTGTGTTTTTTTTCTCTTTTTCTCTTCGATAATTATCGTTTCGATCATGGAAGAAATTATTTGTAAAATAAATTATTTAAACGTACAAATTAATTTAAAAATGATTTTAGAGACGAACTTGCTACTTGCTACTACTTGGTCATTACAACCCTTTAGTCAGGATTACAACCTAGCTTCTCATACCACTTATGTTAAGTTCGATAATTCTATACAGAAGTGGTGGGACCTACAGTTTAAAATCGACTCTGAACGACAGATTTTTGAGAACATTTTTCATGGCAATTTTATTTACTCTCCTCAGAGTTTTCATCCGAAATCTGTTGAAAGGAAGTCATCAAAGAAATATTTTTGTACGAGATGTCTGATCACGATATAATAAGCCAATAAACTACCTACTAGACTACGGCATACATAACATACAGACATAATTGGTCATTACAACCCTTTAGTCCGGATTACAACCTATCTTCATACACCACCATAAACGTTGTGGGTGTTAATTTTATACATGAAAAATGGAACCTACAGTTTAAAGTCGACTCCAAACGACAGATTTTTGAGAAACTTTTCATGGCATGTTTTATTTACTCTCAGAGTTTTTGCCGGAAATTTGCTGAGAGGAAGCTGCCGAAGCAATATTTTTTTTCATGTTTCCTGTTTAATGTCTGACCGGGGATTCATACCCTGGCCTTTCGTCTAATAAGCCAACACACTTCCTACTAGACTACGGCAACAGTTTCTGAAATAAAAATAAACTTGTTTAGTGCACGTGGGGGTTTAAAAACTTTACTTCCTATGGGACACTGCAGTCAACAAATTCAATTCAATCATTTGTAAACCGATGAAATCCTCAAGGTCGTCGGAATAGAAAGAGCCCAAAACGAAATCAGGAAAGAGCATTGACAATGGAAATTAAATTTTCTACTGTTAAAATAAGACTGTGATGTTTGATGTCCATAAGATTAATAGTCACGAGATCTATTCATTATTTGAATCAGATTACCCTTCAACCTTAGCCATGTACTCCTTCCTTCTTCTTCTTGTTTGAGATTTGAATTCTAAAAAATATTTCCATTTCCATATTTATTTAACGCACATTGATATTTTATTCTTTAATTTTCACTATTTAACCACATTAAGCAAGTAATTTTAATTGTAACAACTCCTCCCTCTTATTCAATATATACAACACCAGCATATATTATGCTATGGTAGTGTAATGGTAGTGTACATGTATGTGCATGTGTATTTATGTTCATAAGGTTTTGATTACATTTTTATTATCTTGTAAGAGTTACGCGTATTGGATTAATTAATTATCTTCAAAACATTACCACACAACGTCAAAACATACATACATTGACATACATGCATACATACATACATACCCCATGCAATTGCAACTCCATTTCAATCAATTAATAACGATTTTCCTTTGTTGCTGACAATTAATGATTTTTCTTTACACACTTATAGACACACATACACACACCAAAAAAAAAAAACCACATGAAATGCAATTGACAAATCTGTAGCGAATGAATTGATTTTTCAGATTTTCAGAAAACCATATCAGATTACATTTGATATGCGTTTAATATGAACATGCATATTGGCATGTAAGTAAGCACATATTGCACACAACATAATAAGTGTTGCATGCAATACATACATATGTATGTACATACGTATGTATTTCACATACGTATTCCACATGTGTATACCATGTTTATGTGGTTAACACAACGCACTTCTTCTTTTTTCCTTCTTTTTTTTGGGTTACAATTTGAAGTTTTAAAGACAAAACACACTCATGCATACACCACAAACACCACTTAACTTCAGATTTTAATTCAACCAAATTCAACAACAATAACAAAAGAAAATTTGTACTTTTTTTTTTTTGTTAACATTTAAGACTTTCTAAACGGAGTTCTTTGTAAATGTCTTTTTAGGTTTTATTTTAAGACGAAAATAGGTCATAAGCATGATGAGTAAGGAAATAATTGAAGATGATTTAATCAATTTAATTAAGCTTAACCATGGAATAATAGGTAAGCTTAATAATGTCTATGATACTCTACAGAATGTTTTAGGAAAACAATTTACCAAGAAAAAAGAAATTAAAAATTGCGTTGAAACATTTGAAATATTAGGAGGGAGAGAAATAAAAAAGATATGAACAGCGAAGAATTATGAAGTCCCAATAGGTTAGTGGGTAGCGTGGGAGCTCATTAGACATGAGGCCACGATTCAAATCCCAGGTCAGACATCTCCAACACAAACGAAATTTGAAAAAAAATATTTTTTTCGGCGACTGTTTTTCAGCAGAGTTCTGGCCAAAACTCTCACAATAAAATAAAATAAAATTGCTATGAGAAATTTAGGTGTTCACTTACATCTTCACTTCATGCGGTACACATAGAAGCCGAGAGGTTAGTTAAGACAGGCAATGAGTTAACAAAACTCATTTAAAACTATTGCAGATTGCTCGCAATGACTTGGGCAAGAGATGGGGTAGGGCAGGATAACTTCCTGTGAAAAGCATCTTCAGTTTGTTTAATAATTCCCCTCTAAAATTAGAAAAAGAGAAGAAATTCAATTTGAAAAAACGAAATAAAACTTTCAAATACAAACCAACAAATCATATGGAATTTTCAAAAATATAAGAAGAAATAAAAAAAATTGGAAAATGCTTTCCCAAAGAGGAATTTCTAAAATCGATTTAATTTTCCCTTTCCTTTGTTGTAATAATTTCACGTAATTCTCCATTACCACATAGACAGGCAGTGTAGTAGTAGTATGAGTGAAAATGTTTTGATTTATTTAAAATAAAAAATGGGCTTTTAAAAACAAATACTTAAGCAACAAGCGTGATTCTTATAAAAATCAAATAAAAACACGAAAAAGAAGAAAACATTTTTACAAACACAACTGGGGCTGTATAAACAAAGTTTCAACAACAGTTACAATTTAATCAAATAAAATTATCATACAAATATATACAAAAAACAACAACAACAACAGCAATTTAAAAAAGCAAAAAAAAATAAAGAGAAAGAAACCAAACAAACCACGAACGAAAAAAATTGGAAAATTAGACGAAAAAAATTCGAAACTAAACTGAAACTAAACTAAAATATAACAGTTAATTAGTGCAGAAACAAACACTTACAAATACAATAATTAACTGCCGTTAAATTCTGTTTAAACATGCAAGCAGCAAGCGTAGTTTAAATTGATTTTAAAATAAAAAAATAAAAAAAATTAAAAAAAAAATTAAAAAAATTAATTTTTTTAAGTTTTCTTTTGCAGTACATTCACTTTTTTTTTGGTAATAAAATAAAAACAACAACAACAAAATTAGTATAAAAAAATACTAATTTTTCATGAAAGAAATAAAATGTATTAAAAATTAAAACACGCTTTAAAAATAAAAATAAATAAATAAGCAATCAAATCAATTATAAACAAATAAATACTGCACTATCTAAAGCAACAACTTCTTGTTGCAACAATAACAATGTAAATATTGCTAATCGATTGGCCAATATATCGAAAAAAAAAAATGTGGGTGCATGAAATGGCCTAAATTTCCAAATCAAATTTTTTTTAAATAAAAAAAAAAAACAAAGAATAATAACAAAAAAAATTAAAAAGAATTTTTATTCCTGCATTTAAAAAAATAAAAAAAAAAATAAAGAAAGAAAAAACACGAAAAAAGTGTACATAAGTGAAGTGTTTATAATGTGTTCACCCACTGGCTTAATTTGTATTTTAATTGTGAGTTTATTTTATAATTTCATTATTTATCCAGTGTTGGTAAACGCATCTGCATCTATCAAAGCCGATACTAACACTGCCGCCAACAGCAGTAAACCTTATAAAAACACAACCTCAAAATGTCTGGCATCTGATGGCTGCCCACAAGGTGGTCAACGCAATTTAACTGTAGAGTTTGAAAATGGATCTGTTTACACGCCTAATAGACACCTTCACTATGGGAATGCGAATGTTGCTGCTACTGCTGCTGCTGCTGCTGCTACTGCACACGGTGAGAGTAAACGCAATGATGGTCATTTTATTGATATAACACGGAAGCATAAAATCCATTATAATGGTATTGTGGTAAGTTGTTGTTGTTTTTGTTGTTTATTTTCCTTTTTCTTTTTTTTCCATTTTGTTTATTTCTTTTGTTTTGTCTTGTTTTTCTGTTTCTGTTTCACTTGTCTGAATTTGTGTTATTTTGTTGCAAATGTTTTGGTGTTGATAACAACACCCATCTCTACCCATCTCCGTTTCTCTTCTTATTCTTCTTCTTCTTCTTTTTAACTGTAATGAATATGCATTTTTATTTGATTTTCTATGCTTATGTTTAAGTGCTTATTTTTCTTTTTCTTTTTTTTTTTAATGCTTTTTTGATTTTGTGGGTGGTGGTTGGTGGTTTTGATTTAAGTTCGTTCGTTTGTTGTGTTCATTCGTTACGTTCGTTTGTATATATGTTTTCTTTTCATAATTAATGCTCGAAATGTAATGAAAATAAAAAGTAAATTTTTTTAATAACATATTCAAATAAGATCCATAAATATCGTATAACATTTATTAGGGGCTTTTAAATTTTTGAAGCATTTTATTGCTTAATGCCTGGCGTTCGTTTAATTGATTTCGTTGCCATTCTTTTATACCTGAAGGTTGAGACCTACTTTCAACGTTACTCTACACCCCGCCACTATGCTCATACAGTGCATTGTAATCAGATTCCGCAGATCGATGGCTGTTGAGGTAAAGACAGAGTAAAGTGTCGGCAATTGGGAGTTGATGTAAGGCAATAGCAGCGTTCTTCATTTAGGATTCTTGGACATCGTATCGCATTAGTTTCCTGTGGAGGGGGGGGGGGGGGGCGGCGTGTTCTGGTCAACAGTATATTACCTGATAGGAGAAGGTAAATTAGATATGGAATCTACAATAGTTAAGAAGTTGTATTCAATTGACAATTTTTCTCATTTTCAACTGCAGATTGGGGAGAATAGTTGTTGAAAAGGAAGGGAGAGAAGTGGGTTGGGGGGCTTGTTATATGGCTAGGACAATGAATAATATTTCCTTAAGCTTAGTTGTAGATGTTATAACCCTTAGGAAGGAAATATGTGGATAAATAAAGAAGCTAAAATAGTCTGTAGTCAGTGTGATTGAATTATTAGAATATTGGACAAGAAGTTCAAAAAACAAAAAGGTTAGAAAGTTAACAAAAAAAAAAAAAATTTTTTTCACGGTGTTGTACATAAGGACACAGATTTTGGCATAAAAGTATGGAGAGTAAATAAAATTGAAATGAAAAGATTTATCAAAAATATATCCGTTTGAATAGTTTATTTTTTTTGTTTTGATGTAAGTAAGACAACTCTGTATAAATTAATACAAAAAGATAAAAAAGTGGTGTAAGAAGATAGGTTGTAATACATAACATGAAGGGTTGTAATGGAAATTAGTATGTATGTTATGAACGTATGAGTAGTATAATAGGCTAGTTTATTGTTATTATATAGAGATAAGAACATACTAGAAAAAAATATTTATCCAGTCGACTTACTTTCAAACAGATTTGGAAAAAATCATGAGGAGTAATTAAAATTGAATGAAAAAAGTTTTTCAAAAAACCTGTAGTTAGGAGTAGGAATTTAAACTGTATAATCCACACAGAACTACGTGTGTAAAATTACAAAAAAACAAAAAAAATTAGTGATGTGAAAAAAGATATCACATAATTGTAACTGAAGAGGTGTAAAGATCAATTACGTGTGTATGTATGTCTGTATTAATTTGCAGAACCTTCTTCGCTGCTGGCACTAAGCAGGCCAAATGAGAGATTTAATACCTGAATACCTCACACGACATTTTTTAGACTCTTAAAATCCTAGAACGAAAGCAGTTGGGTTACCATAATCCCGAATATCTTGTATTCGTTATTATGACGGTTCATGTTCTCAAACCTGCCTACCTAACCCGCCATATGCTTTGGTCGAACTCACAAGCAACACACTCGCTGCTTTTGATGTCATATTATGTATAGAAATACTTTACATATTATGTGAAATAAATATGTACTTTACATATGAATAATATTTACTGTACCTTATATAAGAATACTTGCTGTTTTCATTTTACATATCGTTGGGGTGTCATGTAAAAAGACCCTAACTCACATTTTTTTTCGAAATTACTTTTTTATGATTCCAGACAAAATTTGTGTTAAATGCATTGTAATCACTAAAAAACAATCAATTTCGAAAAAAGTGTGAGTTAGGGCCTTTCTACATGAGACCAACAATATGTATCATATTTACATACATATGTGCTTTATATTTGTATTTTAAATATTTACTTTACTTTGTATACATTACATTCTTTACATATGTATTTATGTATGTATCTTACATAAGTATATTACATATGTTTTTTTACATTAGTTATGTAAATTACATTTGTTCTTTGCATTTGTATTTACATGTGCATACTTCATATGTATTTTACATATGCATTGCGCATGTAAAAATTATAATAATTTGCTTAGGAATACATAAATGTACATTTGTGCTTACATATGTCTACTTACATATGTATATTGCATTATGTATTTTACATATGATTAATAGTACTTTTGTTCTTCATATTTGGTATACACATGTATATTACATTGTGACTAACACATGTAAAATTAGATTTAATAATTCTACATAAAGTATACTTCATATGTTATCTGCTTACATACATACATTACATACAATAATTTGGCCATGTACGAACCCTTCAGGTCCAGGATTACCGGCCTAGCTCTCACACCACTATATGTTGTGTGTGCTAATTTTATACATGATGTGTCGGGGACCTACATTTTTAAGTCAACTCGAACACAAGGATTTTTTTGAGAAAACTTTCAATGGCAATTTATTTACTCTCAGAGTTTGTTGCCAGAAATCTGCGGAGGAAGTCGCCGAAGAAAATTTCTTCATATTTCTTTTGATGTGCTGGACCGCGGGATTCGAACCCTGGCCTTTCGTCTAATAAGCCAAGCACAAACCTACTTAGATCCGGCGACTCATTGTTTCTGCATTGGTTATGTAAATTACATTTGTATTTACATTGTATTTACATGTGGCACTTACATATTTTATACATATACATTACACATTAAAAAGAACATATAATATGCATAGGAAAACATACATAAACTACATTGTGCTGTACATATGTGTCATTACATATGTTATATTGCATTATGGTATTTTACATTATGCTTTACAGTAGGTACAAAATAACAATAATGAACTCTATGCAAAAGCAGAAGCTAGCAAAAATATGGGCATTTAACATTCGAAAAGAAGCCTAAGAAGCAAATTGCATCTATTTTGCATATTAATTTTAAGGCCGAGAAGAGGCCAGAGATGAAATGCGGCATAACCGCAACTGATGAAAATTTTGAAGCGACGCTTTCTGTTTCCATTGTTAGTATTCAATCACTTGACTGCGTAATACTTTCGCAATGCAGAAATGTGTATCGAATAATAATAAAGAAAGTGCACTCAAAGTAGGTACTATACTCCTATTAGCTCAAACATATGTTCATAACGAGACCTATATTAAATGCGGCAATATAGTTTATTTATTCAGAGGATTAATCGTTGATCTTTGTCTTAAATAAGCTTTAAAGGCTTGATTATGGTCAATCAAAACAGCATTTACTAATTCTGGGTCCGCTTATCGTTTGTATTCGATATAATCGATTGTGTTTTAAGAATGTGTCATAACCAATGCTAATCCTTATTGAAATCCTACAAGTTTATACAGGTACGCACTTTAAAATGAGATTCACTTCTTGTGTTTCAGGTAACTAATATCGTGACTTTTGAAATACTGTTTTACATCGTATTACACGCCTTTTCCTACAGATTAATTAATTCAAATTATTTAATCTTGTGAAACTGATTTTATAATTCAAATCAATCAATATTAACTCATGTATGAAATGTTTAATTAAAACAAAACAATTACATTATTAGAAATATTTTAAATCTTTATGGTCATTGTACAACAACATGTTATCCATCTTTATTAATTATAAAATAAAAGAAAAAATAAGAGAAATATTGTTTTTAAAATTATTGTCACTTTCAATAATGAATCACACACTCCTTCATTGTTTTCAATTAAGCAATTCAAACTGAATTAGAATATAAAGCACGTAAAAAAATTACAGTGCAGGACGTTTAAGGACGTTACGTTGGGCGTAAATAATGTTTTCAGGTATTAACAATTGGATTCTGAGTACAAAGGGTGTATAATGATGTCGTCGACCTTACATGTGTGCAATATTGAGGGCCATTATTACAACTTGCCGTCAAATTTGGACTTAGTTAAAGGTATCTTTAGCTAAAGGGAACTTTAAAGTTAACTTTAACTTAAATAAAGTTAACATTTTCAAAAATATGGCAGTGTCGTAGCAATGCCGTTAAAACTGTTCGTTTAAACAAGTTTTTTTAACGCAGTAGCAACGACTGGCTTCTTTTTTTATTTATTTATTTTTTTTTTTTGTTTATTTGCTCATTTTGCTTAAGTTCAAGGCAAGTTCAGGCATAAACTTAACTTAAAAGTTACCGGCAAAAAAATCCTCTCTTTAGCTTAACGCTTACTTCTATCTTTTTGGCCACTTATAATAACGAAAAACAATTTATCTGCCAGATAAAATTTTTCCTTTCGTTAACGCAAACTGAATAACTGATCTGCATGTACTATACTGGATAAGTTTAAAAAACGGATTGAAATTTCCGAAAAACCCTTAAAACATATCAAAACTGAGACTTAGGGCAGTAGATGGCCTATTTCGCAATGCCTGTGGGCACGTATAGCTAAGATACTGTTAACTAAACTAACTAAACCTTCAGTTACTATCATTGGGCAATATGCCCACCACAATTTCTTACTGGTATAGAGCGTAGGGTGTAAATTATTTAAAATTGAAAAGCAAAGTTATCAGCACGTGTCTTAACACTTGCCTCTTATGCAAATAAATTCTTTTTCTTTTTTTATTTTTTAATGATTTTATTAGTATTTATTACAAATAGAAAATAATTATATATTGTAACAAAAACAATAACAACAACAATGACAACAATAATAAATTGATTGCAATTGAAATGATTTGTTGATTTCCATGTTTATCAGCAAACACTGATTGCAGCCGGAAAACAAGAACAAAAAAAAAAATTTTTGCAGAGCACTTTAATGTTTATTTCCAAGTGATTCATTAAGTGTAGCAATTAGTTTGAGTTTTTTGCGGCGTATATACAGTTTACATAGATATTTTAGGAAAGAAAAAAAACTTATTTTCCTAAATTTCGTTGTGGTCGTACAAGCAGGGAAAACATCATTCATTCTGGATATCGAATAGAGATCTTTGCCCATGAAACTAAAAGAAAACAAAAAGCCGAGAGCTGAAAGGTGATTAAGAAAATAAAAGCTTTTTTTATTACAAAATCCGTTATTTATTTCAAAGTCCTGTGACCTTTTAATATCCATATACTTTACTGCCACTCCCCCAATTAATTTACTTGCCTAATTCCCATGCAATACATTGCATGAATAGAGAAGCTCACCCTATTCATTTAACAGCCGCTTAAATAAAATAATTTTCATGACATTTTATATGCAAAAGTCTAAGAAGTCAGCTGCCTTTAAAGGCTTTTTTTATTTTTATTTAATCAATCACAACGATGACAATCTTCTTTGTCTGGCAATCTTTGTGTTTGTATTTCAAATTACAAAATAATAGTAGAAGCCTCACAGCCGTAATCAATTGCTTGACTAACTCAGGAATATCAATTAATAAATATTTAATCGCTTACAATTCTACAAATCAATCATAAGAACAATAAAAAGAAAAAAAACTAAAAAAAGCAAATAATTTATGTCATGCTTGTAAATGCCATAAGAATTCTAATCCATGCCTGTCTAAAACTATTCATTTAGAAACGATTTTAACCAGTATTTCTAACACCTTTAAATCAATTTAAATCACTCAGTTAGCAATCAGGTCTATCTACACATACATACATACATACATACATACATATACATACATGGTATCTGCCTGTCTGTCTCTCCGCTAACGTATACGTCAGTTTGTTGATTTTTCTAAAAATAATTTGAAATAAAATACAAACAAGACATGCGACTTTGTGACTCACGTGCCATAGTTTCCAACAATAAACATAGATGCTGGTGCCACAGAGAGATGGCAGATATAATGAGCGTTGTTTGTTTTTTTGCGTGTGCTTTTTTTTAGCAAAAATGCAAGTGCATATTAAATGCATATAAAATGCTTAAAGCATTATATTTTTTTCATTTCAGAATTATTTCTAAAACAATGCAACAAACACTCCTTTAAATGGTGCCCCTCTCTAAAGGTTAACTGAAAATATGTTAAAGAAAACATTTTTTGTTGTTGCTAAAAAATATATGCAAGAATATGTTAAAATTATGCAATTTTATGCAATTTTATGCAATAATAATGGAATTGTACTTTGTATTGTATTTTTTAGATGAAATTTGCATTCATAAAAATTAAGTCATAAATTAATTGAAATTACAATCAGATTCAGACACGGCAATACAAGATTAATGATTTTTTTTTCGATGTCGGGAGGGAGTAGAGAAAAAAATGTAATAAAATAAGAATTAAGCTTACTAAATAGGCTCGTAACCTAATAAATACAGTGTTGGAAGAAATTATAGCGGCAGTTTCCCCTTTTTTTTCCAATAACAAACCATATTTGTGCACTCGGCTTTCATTGATGTAACTTCACTCTAAGCTTCTTTTAAATTTAAAATTTAAAATCTTTTCTCTACTTGGGGGCCTTGTGAACTTTGACAGTTGATAAGCACCATTTCTTAAGTAGCACCTGTCAAATTAGTAGTCACTTATTTAACTTGGTTTGTCAAATCTTTATGTACGAATATAGCATTCAATAGCACGTGCAAATAATGAAATTGTTTGATCAAACTAATCGGTTAATAACCGTGCTTTTCGGCCAATTTTCGAATGATGTAATCGTTGTAAATTCGAGTCCACTGGTTCATTAAACGATAGACAAACACTCCTATCTGGATGCAATGTAAGATTTGCAGGAGGCAGTCGGTTTCATGTCGCTTGAAAATACTTGGACTTTTAAAGACAACCACTTGTTATTGCATTTGGCCTCAACGGATATAATCATGCAACAACAATAATAAAATTGTAATTCGGTCCGCGATTTACTAGATTCTATGATAGGTACGAACATCCCAAATATCGAATTAATTGCCCAAGATCGCACAATGCACTGTAAGTGTCCACAAGAATCCGAGCCGCAGTCGATTTCACATCGGCTCACAAGGAACTCAGCTTTTGCAGGGACCATACTTGGAATTGCTAATTGGCCTTTGCCCAGGACCAAACTGGGGCGCGCTTTTTGCTTCCTGCAAGTAAAAATATTCACTGACCAGCACGAAGAAATTTTCAATAGGTACTGACGCCATGGTTCGCTGAAATATTCTTTTAGATTCAGTTGGCGAGAGACCTAATTTAATTAAAATTCAACCATTTCTAGAGCCTATTGGCGGGGGACCCTAATTTTAATCGAAAATTCATCTGGATGAATGGCAACCAGAGCCAACAAATCGATTTTGAGTCGATAACAATTCACATGAGATTAAACAGTGTGCAATGCATCTCGAAAAACTCACTTTTTGGTGTGGAATTTGGGCTGGCGACTTCAACGGCCCATATTTCTTTGAGAGCGAACATGTCCAAGTCATTAGTGTCAGCGACGAGTGCTATAAGTCAGTGATTACTAAGTTCTTTTGGCTTAAATTGTATCATTTGGATACTACAAGGTTTCAAAAGCGACACAAGGTTTCAACAGCACGGCGCTACGTGCCACACAGTTCATGCCACGTTGGTTAAACTGCACGAGTGCATTTGAGGGCATGGTCATCTCACGTGAAGGTTATATTTAATAGCCTCGGATATTGCATGATTTGATCCCGCTTCACTTTTTTATTTTGAGGGATTTTTATTGTAGTTGTATGCGAATAAGTGACAAACAACAGCAGTCCTCACATGCATACATAATTGGTCTTTACAACCCTTTAGTTTGGATTACAACCTAGCTTCTCACATCACTTATGTTGTGTGTATTAATTTTCTACATGAGTGGTGATACCTACAGTTTAAAATCGATTCCGAACGATAGATTTTTGAGAAACTTTTCATGGCAATTTTATTTACTCCTCAGAATTTTTGCTAGAAATCTGTTGAGAGGAAGTCGCCGGAAGAAATATTTTTTCATTTTTTCATTTTGAAGTCTATCCAGGGGTTTGAACCGAGGCCCTATCTACTAGACTACGGTAACTTCAATGTAATCCATGTTTGCCGCCTGGTTTATGCACTAGAATCATGGAAATTTGGAAATTTCGAATTGCGCCTTTAAGGTCAGTATCTTAGCCCTGAAAATTAAAAATCTACAAACTCTTCCGCATTGCCATTTTACCTAAAAAAATGCCCCTTTTAAGCAAATTTTAAAATAAATTTTCTTGACCCACTCTTAACTGCTGAAAGGCAATAAAAAAATTGGGAAATAAATTTCAACCACACACTTACTAGTGTAGATTAATAAATCGTATGATAATTATAAATTTTTTTTATTTTTTAATATTTTTTTTACAATAACATACGATGTTTTATAAAAAATGCTGAATTAAAGAAAAAAAAACATTTTTTTTTTAAATAAAAAATTCAAATGACTCAGTAGTAAAGTAAACGTTTTTGACATCACGTATGAATTGTGCAACTGAAACAATTTTTAGAAAACAAAAAAAAAACAAAAAACAAAACAAAGTAAGGAAAACTGTTGCCATTTAAATGATATATTTAATTTGAGCCATAAGCTGTTGAGTTGTGGTGTTTTTTTGTCAACCAATTGCCTAGACAATCAAACGTCATCAAATTCTAGTTGAAAAAACATGTGTTCGTACACCGTTTAGCGTTGATTTGTTTTAAAAAAATTTTTAAATAAAAACGATTTGTAAGGGTGATAATGAAAACCCTTATTTCTGTGTGTAAATAAACTCTTACTTATTGAAATCGATAGTTATAGGTGACCACATTTTTAATTAAAGTTTACAGCTTGATATTAGTTCGTTCACATTTTTATGGCCCCAGCACATATACTTCATATCTAACATGTCCATTGCCTGCTACTAATGTTATAAGCATATGATGCGCTAAACAAGAGCAAAATATTTTTTAACGAAATATGACTCTTTTGTTCTTTTGTTTAAAAATGGTTGTACAATGGCTTGCCGTTCTAACTAGTAGAAACTATTGCTCGTCTGTGACTTATGGGAAATTTTTTCTGGAAAAAAAAAGACATTTTAAATTGCCATGAATTTTAAAGTTGGAGACAAAAGGCAATTTTGCCAAGGACAGGCATTCTAAGTAATACATGTGCTTTGGCAGATGAATATTGAATATTTGGAATGCAGTTGTTGCAGCTGTAAGAATTTTAAAATCTTAATTCACAAAACAAAAACAAAACCAAAAACAAAACATAGAAAAGTGATTCTAATGAATATGAAAAAAAAAATATGTTTGAATATGTCGTAATATCAACAATACATGTGTCATAAAAAAAAAATGATGAACTATTTGGTGATTTTAAATTTATCACAGGCGAACTCATGTAAATAGATTTCTTAAACAATTGAAAGTTAAAGAAAGTATCAACACTTTATATTACTGTACTGTAAGCAGAATTTTTTTCATATTTTTCTTTCTTATGCCAGCTACTGACCTTTAAAATGAAACTTCCTTAACAAAATTTTAGTAAATTATAGGCCTTTATATGTAGATTAAGGCAAAAATGCTGTTTTTTTAACACACATATGTGGATGTGGCATTAAAAACATAAACAAAATAAATTGCTTAGTTCCGTTTCAGCAGCAAATTTTAATGCACTATGGGCCATTTAAAACCTCTTGAGTTTTATAAAAAACTAGCGAGTTTTAGAAAAGACTCGTGAGTTTAATGTTCGTATACCTATTTTCGAATACTCGTACAGAAGAGTAGGACCGTTTCAAATTTATTACAGTTCATACATACCTTTTCCTAGGACTACAGCTCCCACTAAGTGTTTCCACACATTTGCTGTTCTTCCCTTTTTTGCGTTTTCTCTGAGTGCTCTAAATAAGAAGTCGTCTTGTAATTATAGTGCTTGTAGTCGCCGTACTGTAGTAGATAGTGTGTTATATTTTTATGCAATAGCCCGTGGTTTAAATCCCAGCTCAGACCTCTCATAAAAAAAAAAACGAAAAATTAAGTTTTCTTTCGTTGACTTCCTCTCACTAGTTTTCTGGCATTAAATCAGAAAGCAAATAAATTTGCCATAAAAAATTCCTCAAAAATCTGTCGTACAAAGTCGATGTTAAACTGAAAAAGAAGAATGTGAAGAGAGATTAAAAGATACAGGAAAAAATAAGATATGCGAGTTATTTCACTAGCCAGAGATGAAGTCTTTGATGTCAGTAGTCCTAATAGCAGTCCAGGCTTAGAATCACAGAATGTGTTACTGAGACATTGAAGAGAAAAGAGTGCCTACAACCTTTCCCTTGTTCTCAAGGTATAATCCCCCGTTAATAAGCCCTTAAGGATCCTAATAGATTCCCTATACAATAACTATTCCATTTTATAATAGCCCGTTTTATAATCTTCCCTAGACCATCAACAAGTTTCCAAATCTTGCTTGACCAACTGATAGAAAAAACTGTTCTTAGGAAAGTCTAACTGTCGACTCTACCAGACACAAGCACCATACAGTCCCTTGCCAGTTCATCAGCAATCTCGTTGCTCATGCAGTGAAGCGAAACCCGGATATAAACCAGACTCGATCTGGCATAATCCCCAGTCAGTGCTGTCAAGGCGGCCTGACATAACTACACAGAGTAGTCTGTTCCGACTAGCTTCGCTACCACAGAAATCAGAAACACCTTAAGTCTCTGTATAAACTCGGATTACAGTTACAACAGCTCTGAAGGAGACTTGCACATCAATACCTTCAAACCAGGAATTGCAAATACCTTGGATTTTAATATACATCGAACTCATCCCTCAAACGGCTTCACACAATTCCTAAAGTAGACTTTAGCACCAGTGCCAGCATCCGCGATATACGCTGAACCCAACAGTAAGTCTCAGTAAGTCTCTCAAGGCTTCACACAATTCCTAAAGTAGACTTCAGCACCAGTGCCAGCATCCGAGCTATGAGGCTCCTATTAAGTGTTCTTTTCAAGTGCCCTTTGAAACTTACGTCGGCATGCTCAAATGGACTGAAAGTTCACTGTAATTATACGACAAAGATAATAATGACTTCTCGGTGTTAATTGTCGTGTTGTCCATAGTAGGTGTTGATGGACATTAACTCTGATTGGAGATGTCGTTTCATCTTTCAATTTTGACCAATGCTTTGTGGAATTGCCTACATCGTCATCGTTGTCGAAATCACCAACTTTACCGTTTATTCTACAAGTAGTTCTCCTATTGAGCTAAGCTAACTGTGAGATTAGCACACTATGTTCGTACGATTTACATACTCGTATTCTGTCACTGAGATACTGACCATGTCGTATAGGACAAGTGACGTCATTGTATACAAAAAGGCCAATTGTTTTAAATAACCCATAAATAATGAAGAAATAAAGAATAAAACAGAAAATTAAGAAAGTCTAATAACATAATCATAAAGCGTAACCAAGTATAAGAATTTTTTTTTTCTTTTTTCTTCGTTTAGTTATGTTAACAATTCTAATTGAGGCCCCCAATTATTTCCGTATTGTATAATCAACAATATTTGTAATCAAACTGTGCTTACATTTCGCATAATAAATTGTAAGAAACCAAAAGAAAACTGTAGGGTTTGCCATACGGGAATTGAAAGGAAAAAGTGGAAATTTGTTTTTTTAGGAAAAAAAATTGTTTTTAGGTTATGTTGCATAAAAAAAATGAGAAAAAATTATTTAAAAAAAAATATAAAAAAGATTTTTTTTACAATCCTTAAGAAAAATTATAAACTGTGTTCCCTGTTTTTATGGTAGCTTTCTTAGCTGCTCTGCAATTTGTTTTTACACGCAATTATGCCTCAAATAATTTCAAAACTTTTTTTTTTTGAATATTATTTTAAAATAAATA
>QOCX01000973.1:0-58418 GCA_005959815.1 Sarcophaga bullata
GCAAACAGATCACAACGTGTTTTTTTTTTCCGAAGTCCTAAAACGTTTTTGAAAGAGGATCCTCAGGGGATCCAATATGGCTCTTTTTTGTTTCAGTTTGTTTTACATTAACAACCTACCCTGAATTTGGAAATAATTGTTAGCGTTACCCACATGTCACGCTGGATTGATTGTCAGCTTTTAAATAGGAAGCATCGTATTGAAAGTTTAAATCAATATTAATAGATGAAAATAATTTGAAAATTTACGGAAAAATTGACAACTTAATAAACCCAAAACCTAAATGTTTTTTATTGCCTCCAGAAACTAGGAAAAAAGAGCAATCAAGTTTAACCTGATATTCATATCAGGGAAATTAGGAAGACTTTGGGTTTGCATCCTGCCCAATCTGGGTTTGTTAAAAATTTAAAAATGGGCGGCTTACTTGGTCCCCCAACCACAAATTAAAGTCCATGTTTGTAAAGTTACGCCATGCCTTCGAAAACTTTTGCCTGTAAAAAAGAAAATTCCGAACGCCTTTCCATTAAGATGCAAACTCCGCAAAACATCCCTTGATTTCCCCCGTCCTTTTTAAACAGATGTTGAAAAAAAATTTTTAACAAACGTTGAATACCGAATGATAAAGGAACGATGATAGGAGAAAACTCAACTTGGCTTACAATAATATAGCACGATATATATTTATTAGAGGACGACTCGACCATATCTCGCAATTTTCCTATCAAATATTTGGTATTAATTTTGATAACCTCTTAAATATTAAATGCCTTATTCTCCTCCATAAGATCATTATCTCAAGACAGCCATCATACTTATTTAGCCGGATTAAATTCGCAAAATCTAACCGCGGTAGGAAAATTATCCAATATAGTTATAAGAATCTTTTGTCACAACGCCAGTTCTTTAGTCATACTATTAGTCTTTGGAATACTTTACCAAACTATATCCAAAACATAGGCAATGCAATTAAGTTCAAAAAGGAGTTATATAAGTTGTTTAAGTAATGTTTAAAATATTTTAATTGTTATTGCACATTTTTACTTCAATAGTGATTGAAAACATTGATTTTTCTAATTTAGTCTTTAAATTTCATTGTATCTTAATGTATTTAGTTTTTTACTTTGTTAGTGTATATTTCTTTATACTTGCATTTACTTTTCTTTGTATTTTTTCCTAATTTTTTTTAAATATATTCATTTCTTTTTTAATCCCAATTTTTTTTTCTCTATTACTTTATTTTATGAGATTATAACATAGTCTAATTCATTTTTTATCCAACATTGTTCTTAACTTTTTCTTATACCTGTATTATCAATGCTTTTTGTCTTTCTTTGCTGTACTCCCATAGCACTGTCATTTATAAGATTAATATCTTGTTGTGCTCTGACTAATAATAAATAAATAAATAATAATAATAATTGCTGTACTCCCATAGCACTGTCATTTATAAGATTAATATCTTGTTGTGCTATGACTAATAATAAATAAATAAATAATAATAACAATTTATTTCACAGGGTAGGCGCTTCCGCCCAGCTGGCGGATGCCCTCATGAAATGTAGGACGGATATCAGTGCCATACAGTAAATACGATGGATAGGACAAGAATGCAAAAGCTGACATCTTGCAATGTGTATTACAGCTGCCATGTTGATAAGCACGAATTCGGATGCGGATTCGTGGTTAATAAGAGACTTCGCCACCTTGTCTCTGGGTTCACGCCTATGAACGTAAGAATAGCCACAATCCGCATCAGGGCAAAATTCCACCACATCAGCCTTATTTGTGCTCTCGCCCCGACGGAAGAAAAGGACGATGTGGTTAAAGATGGCTTCCACGCTAAACTCGAGGGCGTATATGATAAGCGCCCGGCCCATGACGCCAAAATCGTCCTCGGAGATTTTAATGCGAGGGTCGGGCGGGAAGGTATATTGGCCCCACTGTCGGAAAGTTCAGATTCCATGCGAACACTACCTCCATCGGTAAGAGAGACGCCTTTTCAGACGCAAAAAGAGGGAGCCGGAATGACGCTCAAAAATGAAAACGTTAAGCTCCTAGCCGAAGGTTTTAAGACCGGATCCTCTTCTTGCAAAGACCACCTGGTTACAGATACGCAGGGAGTGCTGAGGTTGTGGAGGAAACACTTCTCTACTCTGCTACGAGGCGGTGACGATACCAAAAGCGCCTTTAGAGATGATGTACCGTATCCAATCAATGATGACGACATGGGGATTTCACCGCCAAGCCATGAAGAGATCAAAATCATGATGATGCGTCTTAAAAACAATAAAGCTGCAGGGCCTGGTGGCCTCCAAGCTGAATTGTTTAAGACCGGAATTAATGAGTTGGTATGGCGCATGCACCAACTTATTTACAAAATATGGCTAGAAGAAAGTATCCTCAACGATCTTAACTTCAGTGTCCTCTGTCTTGTCCTAAAAAAGGGAGACCTTACCATATGCGCCAACTACAGGGGTATGAGCCTATAGCATATAAGGTTCTTACGCATATAAGGTACTGAGTGCCTCGAGGTCTGCGCGCTCTAGTTCATTGCGAAAGCTGGACATCAAGAGGCTGCAATCAGAAAGTACAGCTGATGCGTTTTCCGTCCAAATGCATAGATGTAGGAATGGCGCTCTAAAATCCTATGAAAAGGTTAAGCGATTAACCGAAGATTTTAAGCTTGCAGTCTTTCTTCGTTAAATCCTGGAAAAAAACACGAAAAACAAGACGATACTCATCTTCTTTTTGTCGGCTACAAGACAGTCTTCGATAGCCTCATGAGGGATCGTTTTGTCCCAATGTCTAAGCTCCGTATACCTGCGAAGCTGGTAAGGCTATGCAGAATGACGTTGAACAATTACTGCAGCTCTGTCAAGGTAGGAGTGAACCTCTCCGAATCTTTTAATACCGTGAGAAGTTTCAGAAGTTTCTCTTCAACTTTGTCATGGAGAGCTTTCAGAAGGCAGGAGGGCATCGCCGTGGCACTATTTTACAAAAAGGCGTCCAATTGCTTGCGTACGCTGACGACATTGACATCACAGAGCGTACCAAACAGGATAACCTATAAATTGTGACGGCACGAGGAATCAAATTAAGTATAAACAAATAAAAAATTGAAGTAGGTCGTAAAAATAAATATGTTAAATATGTATAAACAAATAAGAATTTAGAATTAGATCGTAAGAATAAATATGTTAAGATTTTAGACTTAAGAAATGCATATAAATAGCTGTAAAATTGATTTAGAAAAACAGAATAAAGAAGACAATGAACAAGACGGCTTCGTAGCTGTAAAAGTATATTTCTCTTTATTCTCATTCAAACTGCGACTTTTTAGCCATACCCAAGCGGCGTGCTCGCCCTAATAATAAGCAAACCTTTTTTATTATTAGCATTATCATAATATGGAGGAGTTTAGGTTGTAGTGTGGGGATGTGTTTCCAGTGCAGGAAAGGGGTATATTCATTATATAGGCTGTAAAATGGATATATTCCAATATTTGAGCATATGTGAAGTAAAGTGTTGATAAGTTAAATAAGTTGGACACATTTGTTTCTACCAGGATAACGATCCGAAGCATATTGCGAAGCTGTAGCTTATCCGTAATTGTTCAAAACTACTCCAGTCATCGGCATAGGTCAACATTATTGAACATGTCTCGGAAAAATTGGCCCGTAAGCTCTATAAATCCAGTATCAGCGCAGCGAAGCAGTTAGTATTAGGCGAGAATGGATTAACTTAACTCCGAAATTTTACGCCAATCTCGTGCAGTCTAAGCCTCGACGTTTGAAAGCTCTAATAAAACCGAGGTTTTGGTCAAAAGTGTTAAAACAGTGCCTTTTATTTGACATTAAATTCGTTAATATTGTTCTCTTCTCTCTTGAAAATATTTTTAAGTAAAAAATACTATTTTAATAAATCACAATTGCCCATACAAAACTTTAATTTACCAACACCTAAGCAAACATAGTATTACACAACCATAAATAACCAAAACCAATTTAACAATTTTAAACAACCTCAATTAAATGCTAATACAAATTATCAACCACCAGAATCCATGGGTACTAGCACAGGTAACGCTCATATAAGAAAGGATAGTGGGCAAAGACGTAGATTTCCAGTTCATTATATTGACTATAATTTTGAAAACTTTAACATTCATCCAGATCCTTTAAACCAAACTATAATGCACAATTATAACGAAAGTGTAGATGTAGGAAATTTGTAGTTAAATGGCTTTAAGAATTAGCGGAATACTTAGATGTCAACAAACCAGCCTGTCTTAAATAAATATTTCAGCCCCATTCAGTCGCCCACTCCTTTTCCTAATAGACACTAGAGCATCGCTATCTTTTATAAATCTGGAATACACAAATAAATTGAACACAGAATGTGCACCAATAACTATAACTGCTGTGTTAAATAAACACCAATTGAATACAAGAGTTTCATAGAATTTCAAAAAAACTGATTTCTAAATTTTTTGAATTCAAATTAAACCATTATTTTAATTATATTATTGGACTAAATATACTTACCGTTTCAGAAACATAACACCGTAATTGAATCGTCACTATAAAAGTGATCTAACAATTATTATATCAAATTTTAAACTAATAACAATAATTAGGACCCGCCAAAGCGGGACAAAATTTCATGGCGTATAGACATTATTTACACTCGTGTCTCTTTTCATCAGTTGAATATGGCCGGCATCATTCCAAATAGCACGAGCTAGTGGATTCGGGTCATCCCTTAGCTCCTCTAGATATATTTCAGCATATTTCGCGATTTACTCTCTAACCGTGGGCACGTTTAGGTCTTTGTGTATGTTCGAATTTTTTATGTTCATCATATATTTATGTCGCAGAATTTTATTTTGGCACCTTTGTATTCAATAAATGTTTGAAGATGAGGCAGTGCCCCATAACTGTATTCCGTAGCACCAGATTAGTTTCAATATAGAAGAAGCTTGCAGTCCAAGCTAAGGACCGAGTTTCTGTTAATTAGTCAGCTTAACTGTATCATCTTTAATTTAATCTGTGCTAATTTAGCACCGCCGGTCAAGATGTAAGCCCAAATCTTTAACCCCGTACTCTGAGGTATTATTTGGTTGTTTATTTCAACAGGTGGGCATGATTCCCTAAACAATGTGAATGTTACGTGAGTACATTTTTGTTCATTGACCTTTATTCTTCATTGCTTTACCAAGCATCCGGCTGCTTCTTTGAGTTACAGACTTTTTCGAATTCAGCAGGTTTTTAGCTTCTTTATACACTCCCTTAACTCGTTCTTTAAGCGTCGAGATCTATGATGTTGCCACTGTCGCCGTACTCTTCTTTTCTCAGCTAGTAGCTGCTCCACATCTGCAGACTGTATCCTATTACATCTCATTTGGCTGTGAGGTAAAGCAGCGTGCTCGCCAGCTAACTTGAGATTTTCTTCAAGCTTCTCAATAGATTGATCAATCTCAATTGAAATTCTAAGTGGTAAGTTTTCAGAGCAATGCGCGCTAAAATATTTTCTAAATTTCAGCTAATTTAGCCTAGCGGCTGTCGGTGCAAAGTAACCAATTGGAGAGCACGATACTGTGACAATAGCAGGCGAGTGGTCCGAAAATAAATCCAAAGAAGATTCATCTTGAATTTCTTCGCCAGAAACAACTTTAATTACAACAAAGTCAATCAAGTCGGGTATCTTATTCCGGTCAGTGGGCCAATAGGTTGGTTTAACAGAGGAAATAACCTTCAATCCCAATATTGCATTAAACACAAAAAGACCCTTAGGGCTTATAAGGCGCGATCCCCAATATGTATGTTTAGCTTTGGAATCTCCAGCAGCCAAGAATCGGGGTACCAGCGATAGGAAAAACTTGCAGTACTTTTCAGCAGAAATGGAATATCTAGGTGGAAAGTACGCTGCTGAAATCACCAAATTGTGTACGAAATCCTGGATACAAATTGTAGTGGCCTGAAGATAGTCTTCACAAAATTCGTTCATTAGACAGTGTTTAATTCGCGACTTAATTAGTATCGCAGAATCTCCACATGCTCTGCCCCACAGGTCCTTAGCATCATAAAGACCCGTTGATCCGTTGATTTTAAAATGTGTTTCAGAGACCAACATAATATCTATTTGTTTGTTTTTTAAAAAATATTTCAGTTCATTCTTATGTTGGCGGATGCCCTTTGCGGTCCAAAAACAGATTTTTAGACTATTCATGGTTTATTCATGATAGACTGCAGTGTCATTTGCTGCATCCTCATCATTTCCTTCATCATGTTGCTCACAGAGTTGATAAAATTGAGTAATAGGGTGCTCATTGCATTTTTGAAGTTGCTTTTTGTCTGCACCAGAATTGGAGATTCTATACGACTAAAATTAAATTCACGGACTTCTGCTTTGGGCTGCGAATTTGGAATAGGTACCGATTTAGCTCCAACTGTCGCATTAGTTACTGTAAACTGGCTTGATTTTAAAATGTTAGCGTATGAAGACTGGTTGCTGACAGGTACTGAGATCAGCGGTTTTTCAGTGCTCGTTGGTTTCGGTTGAATTTGCACTAACTCAGGTTTACGGTTTTATCTTGTTTCACAAAGATAAAAATAAAATAACCAATATAATTTGCTGAGTGGTTACCACCGCAGTTACTGCGCAGTTACTGCGGTGGTAACCACTTTTGAATCATCTCTTCACTTCACTTTTGAATCATCTCTTGTCTTGTCACACATGGCTGATGTATGCAGTTCTCTGCAAACAACGCAAACTGTGGGTAGTTTGCAGCAAGCCTTGGTATGTCCAAATTCCTGGCAGTTCATACACAGAACTGGTCCTGTTTGCTTGTGAGACTCTTCTACTATGCAATGAAGCAAATATCCTTAATTATGTATTATTAAATTATATTTGGCATTATCCCTAAAGGTATGCCCAACTTTTCGTCTGGTTCCTCTGCGACACTGAGAGAAAAAATACCTAATAAACACACAAATAGTGCGATTGATAACGCAAAGTTTTTAACGGGAATGGACCGCTACATAACTATAACCAAACAAAAGTCGAGCCCTAAATCTTCTAGCATAGCACCCAGTCCTAAAGTAATAAAAGCCAATATGAAATCACAAAATCGATTTGCCATCCTCGATAATCAAAATAATGATATAGAAGAATCAATGACAGCCAAAAATTACAAACCTCCTCCACTCTATTTGCGAGAAGCTACGACTTATACCCTAGTACCTACATTGTCCAAACTAGTAGGTAAGTATAATTACTATGTTGCTACTCTACGGAAGGGAAATGTTAATGAGACAAAAATCCAGGTCAATAGCGAGGAAAATTTCAGAATTGTGGTTAAATGTTTTGATGTTGAAAAAAAGAATTACTACACATACCAGTTAAAAAGTGCTAAAGGCCTGGTAGTAGTCACTAAGGACATCGATAGTTCCGTGCCAGCAAATGAAATTAAATCGACTTTAGAAACCAAAGGTTACGAGGTGAAGTCCATTCACAATATTTTAAATAAGGAAAAATACCTCAACCTCTATTTAGAGTTGAAATAGCATTTTACGTTTCTCAACTAAAGAACAAGAGAGAAGTTCATCCCATTTACGACTTGAGATATCTTCTTAACAGAAGATTAACAGTGGAGGAACCAATTAAAAGGAAAGGTCCCCCTCAGTGCCAAAACTGTCAGGAATTTGGGCACACTAAAGCTGAATTCACCCATTGTTTCGGAACAAAATTTTTGTCCTGAAACAATTTTAGTTTTTTTAGAGTTTGTTCTGAAACGATTCACCCACTTCGAACAATTGTTCCGGAAAAACAAGGGTACCATATGAAATGTGGTTGTAAACGACGTGTTAGGTTTACTATTAGGCAGCACAGTAGCATTCCATCTTTTAATATTTTTTACTTATTTTAATTATTTTTTAATAATAATGAACACAACATTAACCTCCGAGTAATACATTAATCACCGAGTAAAATATTAATAAACAAAATGAAACAAATACTCTGGTTTTTATTATATTACAATATGTATAATATAATATATATATAATATAATGTGGCAGCTCAATTTTGCGTATAAAATTGAAGTATCTGGCATCACTGTTCAATTGTTTCAGAACAAAAATTAAAATTAAACCAATTCAAGCTGAAAATGTTCCGAATAAAATTTACTCTCTTGCTCTCTCTCTTTCAAAAACAGAAACGTCAAACTCCATATAAAAAAAATTGTTTCAGGACAAAAATTTTGTTCCGAAACCATGGGTGAATCCAGCTTAAGTCTTACTGCAGACTGCCATCAGTTTGTGTCCGATGTGGAGGTATTCATAAGAGCGTAGAATGCCCCCATCCCTCAACTGATTTATCCTTCAGGAAATGCAGCAACTGTGGCCAAAAACATACAGCAAATTACCGCGGATTTGAGGTATTCCTACGACTTAAGGAAAAAGCAACATTTAGAAGTCCGAAATATGCTCAATATCAGGCTTCAAATTTCCCAGCACTTCCGAAAACTTCGAACAAAAAAATTCCCATGGAAAACAATGTCGTTTATAACGGAAGACATAAGCCTTCTTCGTACGCACAGGCACTAAAGGAAGGCACGTCAGAGCCCAGTTCGGGTTTTCAAAATAATATTGAGAACGTAATTGTAACAATGAATAACTTTATGCAGAACATGTTGCAGCAATTGATGCAAAACCAAACAATGTTAATGTAAATTATGTTAAACAGAAAACGACTTTCTTGAGAATATGCTTCTGGAATGCCAACGACTTAAGCCAACATAGAAATGAGATAGAACATTGTCTTTATTCGCAGCAAATTGATATACTGCTGGTGTCGGAAACTCATTTTACGTGGAAAAATTGTTGTTAAATTTCGGGTTATTGCACCTATGAAAGGTACATATCCAGGCCACTTCAATAAATCTACCTGATAATGGAACTATCATTTCAGCGGTATATTGTCCTCCTAAATATAGCATTCCCAAGGAGCATTTTATCGAATACTTTAAAACCCTTTGTCCAAAATTCATATCTGCCGGTGACTATCATACGTTCTTGGACTCGCGTCTTCTTACTCCAAGAGGAGGACAACTGTACGATGCAATATCGTCTTGCAAAATGGACGCCATGTCTGCAGGTCAACCCATTTACTGGCACACTGACCGAAACGAAATTCCTGACGTCATTGACATCGCTGTTTTTAAGAACATAAAACGCGAAAGCGTTTCATTAAATTCTTCTTTGGATCTTTCATCTGATCATTTACCTACTATATTGCTTCTACATGACAAACCATTCAGGCTAAGGAATTCCAATTTGTCTTATCCCAATAAAAACATCAACTGGCACAGATATAAAATGTACATTAGTTCGCATCTGCTCACAAATCTACCAACCAAATTTAGTTAACCAAATTTCTACAATTAAGATCTGCGCTGCTAGTCTCTACACCTATAGCCTCTGTGAAGAAGAATATTAGCATTACTTACCCCGGATCAATAGAATCACTAGTACGGGAAAAGAGGAGGTTAAGAAAACTATGGCAAGAATACCGTTCCCCTAATTTAAAGACCCTTGTTAAAGAGTGTCAAACAAAGTTACGAAATGCTCTGAAAGAGGAAAAAGAGTCAAACTTGGGTGTTACTGAAAAGTCGGACTACAATTTATGGAAAGCAGTGAAAAATATACGAGGACCTACCACATACGAAGCTCCTATTCGACTGCAAAATACTAAATGGGCGAGAAGTAGAGAAGAAAAAGCTGAAGCTTTTGCTAATCATTCGGAGAACGTTTTCACTGCAAATGTTAAAGGTTCGCATATCAGTTCCCCAATAATTGACAATAATGGGCAACACCCGTCTAATTTTTGTCTTGCCACTTTGAGAAAGGCTATTAAGAGACTACACATGAAAAAAGCTAACGGATACGACAAAATTACAGCATTAATGATAAAAAATTACCCACCTCAGCTATACGAGTTATTTTGTTCATATTTAACTCCATTCTACGAGTTGGTTCATTTCCGGCGTCGTAGAAAATTGCAGTGATTGTTGATATTTGATTTCTTATTCATTTAAAGAATCCTATTTTTTCCCCGATTTTCTTATATATATGATCTTTAAAATTCAAGTTCTTGTCTATTATAAATCCCAAATATTTTATATTTTCAACTTTCTCGATTAATTTATTATTAATTTTAAAAGCTGTTTCACTATTCATGTTATTCTAATATTTTTGTTTTGTTTTCGTTTAATTTTAATTTATTGATTTTCAACCAATTATTTACAATTGTCATATCATGTTCTAGGTTTATTTGGCACTGTTCATCTGTTTCAGATTCATTAAATATTGGAGTATCATCTGCATATAAAACTATTTCACACTTTTCTACTATATTGGGAAGATCATTTATAAATATAATAAATAAAAGAGCCCCAAGAATATATCCCTGAGGTACTCCATAATCGTTGTTTAAAGCACTAGATATAGTACCGTTTACTTTAGTCCTTTGTTTTCTATTTGATAGATATGATTTAAACCAATTTAATTTTTTATCTCGTATTCCATATTTATACATCTTGCACAGTAATATGTATCTATCAATTGTTTCAAAAGCTCTCTTAAAGTCAAGAAAAATTCCCATTATCTTCTTATTTCTGTCAATCTGTTTCCACCTATTAATAACATAGTTTACCGCTGTTTCACACGAAAAGTTTTTCCGAAAACCCGATTGATATTTCGATAAGTTATTTTTTTCCATGTAGTCCTCATGCTGTCGTTCAACAATTTTCTCTAGGATTTTTTCACTCAGTTTTAAAGTGTTTATAGGACGAAATTCTTCACATTTATTTGTTTTTGTTATTTTCTCAATTGGTGTAATCATAGAAGTTTCCCGATTATCTGGAAAAACTCCCGTCTCCAATAATGAATTTATTATTCTTAACATTATATTTCCACATAAATGCCAATTATCTAAGATTAAACATATTGTTACGAAAATGGAAATGGTGTAACTTCGTTTAACATTAAAATGTTAAACTAAAGCTACAAAAACAAAACAACGGACTTGTTTACCTGATTGACAAATAAAGAAGAATAAAAACAACATCAGTACAACGAAAAAGGGATAAGCAACTAAACAACAAATAACAACAACAGCAGGGATAAGCGTAAACAACCTACACTAACAACAAGCATGTAAACATGTATGAATGTAAACATGTTGTTTACATGTTGTTTACATTCATAGAATTCTCTTGAAGTCTAATCTTCGCCTATGAGAACATTCATCAGACTGTTTATGTCGCTATATAAAAGGAAAGTAAAGCATGAAGGATTGGAGTAGAAGTTCAGTTAGTCTTGTGTGAAGACGCACTGCGTGTGCAGTAAACCAATCGGTGGTTTGAAGATCTCCGTTACAAAGATCGACAGAACAATTGTGGTCGTAATTGTTATTGTTTATCGCAAAGGGCATAAACAAAGGAACAACAAATAAGCAATTGTTGTTTGTTAGAATCAATTGTGAACAGTCCAAACACAAAAAGTTGTGTGATTAATAAAGGATTTAATTAATAAAACACAAATTTATTTTTATTTTTATTTGCAATCTACGAGCTCATATTTCAAATGTTTTTTAAGAGGTAAAACGTAACAATACATTCACTTTATTATAATCTGGTTTATTCTTTATGATTTTACAAATTGTTTTAAGTTCTGATATAGTTATTGTACGAAAAATAAATCTATTATTTATCACGTTTATCTTATTATCATATTACATATCTATACATTCTCTTATTTCTGTAATACTATTTATAAAATATTTATTAAATTGGTTAACTATATCGGTGCTTGTTATTAAATTCTGCATTATTAAATATCAAATTTTTTATTACAGATTTATTATTTTTTGGAACTAATTCTTTTATATTATTCCACATTAGTTTTTGATTTTTGGAGTTTCCTATTTTTTTTGTTAATATATGTATTTATTCATTTTCAGTTTTACTTTATATATATTTCTGGCATTTTTATAATTATTCCAAGCTATAGGTATTTTGCACACTTTGCTATATGGTACTTCACTATTTTATCTTTTTTAAGCTTGTAATTGTCTGCTGAACCACTTATTTACTCTGCTTTTTTCGCGTATCGTTCATCTCCTGTAAGTTTTTTAATTGTGTCTTCAATCGATTTATCAAAGTTATTTTACATTATAATATAATTTAACATTTTCATAAAATTTTAATATTTCATTAATCTCTCTTTTAAACTTTTTTCATATTTAAGACTTCTATTTGTTTTGTGCTTTCATGCTCTTTATTCACTTTGATTTCTATGCAAATTTCTACACTTCATGTTCAGATATTTTATTTTATCTGCTATTATATACTTTTATATTTAAATTGTTTGTTATAACGTAATCTATTATAGTTTTCGGATATTTCTCGTATAATCGTTATTACTTGTACAAGTCTATTATCGTTTATGATCTGTTCCATTTTTGTTACAAAATGTTTCCTTCGACAATCAACAATTAAAATCTCCGCGACAACTATGTCTATATTTTTATCACTGAATCCTCTCAATCTTGTTCAAAAACTTCATAAATTCTGAATCCTGACTGCTTGGTGATCGATACACAGTTGCAATTATTATTGTATTTCTGATTTTAAATATTATAAGCACTAATCCAATATTTTAAAATTTCGTATTTTTCCACATATTAGATTCACCTGCCAATTTTATTAAATATACAATTATTCCACTCGTTCTTGAAGAGTTGGATAATGTAACATATGCATTGTATCCTTCTAGTTGTATCTCAGGTTCATCTACTTTATCTGTTAAGTGTGTTTTCAGATCGTATAATAAAATCCGGTTTGTCCATATCCGCAATTACTTCAACCTGCGTTAAAATTGTTTAATCAATCCTTGTACATTTTGTAAACTCCTTGTAAGTTCTTTAGTTGTTAATCTATCAATCCTCAGGTTCTATTTTTTAACTGTAACTTATTTTCATAGACTGGACACCATTACTGGTTGTAGCATGATTCCCATCAAGACCCAAATTTAAGCTTTTTGTTCGAATTTATACAGTTGACATTTATTCACATATTCTTCTACCACAGTCTTTCGTTGCATGATTTTCAAGACATTTTAGGCATATTTCATTATTTATCACAATCCTTAGATTTATGGTTAAATCCTCTACATTTAAAACATTGTTAATATCCTCAGTACCATCAAAAAACGACATTTTTTTTATTTTTGCTTCGATACAGATTTTCGGATATGTTTAATTCATCAATCAAAAATTTTGCACTATACATTTTTCTGTTGTATCTTTTAATTTCATATATTTTTAATAGTTCGATTTTACTATTCTCAAGAAATTGATTTTGTTTTTTTAATTTTATCTATTATTTCTTTATCCTCGTATTTAAAGTTCATATCTGTTACTATGACATATCAATTTTATTTGGAACTTTTATTACATAGCTTTCACTCATCTTACTTTCTATTGCCAATTTTATTTATTTATTATTTAACATTTTCACTTTGAATAACCACTGTCCCATTTTTTCTATTTTCAACGTTAGTTATTTTGAAATTTACCTTTTTATTTAAATCATCTTTTGTTTTTTCAATTTTCTGTTTTTCTTTTGGTTTTATTATTAGTGGCACTTGATTTTTCACCTCTGGCAACACCATATTACTTTTTAATGCATCAGAAAATGATATTGTATTTTGCTTGACGTTTGTCTCTTGTATCACTTTTTTATTTCGTTGCACATCTTAGTATTGTTTTGTTCAATATTTTCGCATATTTGTTTATTTTTATTTTCGTGATCTTTAACAACACGAAAAAGTTTTTTAATTTCAATTACAGTTTTTTCACAATTTTTTTAAGTTTTATCTAGAATATTAAGTCTATCTTCATACCGTTTTTCAATGGCTTCCAATAATTGTTTAATTTCGTTTTCGTTCTGTATCAATTATGTTTCAAACTCGCGTTTATATTCTTTTAAGTTTTGTTTATTAACCCGTACACCATCTTGGATTTCACCCAGCACCAGGTCAATATTTTTTATATACAGCATACAATCTTCACATATAAATCTAATGAAATTGTTTGATTCCAACACTCCAATGGAATATTGGTCAATACCCGAACATTTTTTGTGCAGTGATATACTTTCTCGCAAACACCGTTGCATGTTATGCCTGTTATGAAAAAATATTGCCTTAAAACACTTTTTTCGAATTCTTTCACCGCAATTTCATTTATTTGCAGTGCACTGATATCAAATGCAACTTTTTAAAGTATTTTGAGTCAATATTATTTGATTTCTGTCGTAAAATTCTATTTTTTTTACAGAGCTCAAATTCACAACACTTCTTTTCAAATCAACAGTTATAATATTGATTTAATGAATTGGAGAAATGGTTAGATAAATGGAAAATTAAAGTCAATCCTAGTAAGTGTGTCCACATAACCTTCACGCTTAAATGGAAAAATTATCCTTCATTGCGCATTAATGGTTTAAGAGCACCGGAAAAAAACCACGTCAAGTACCTGGATATTTATCTCATCATCTTACTTGGACTCACCACGTTGCGGCAAAAATAACACATATAAAGCTAAAATCTGCCCAACTGCGCTGGCTTATTGGACCACGGTCAACTCTGGATTTAGATCTGAAAGTGCCCTTGTACAAAGCAGTTATAAAGCCATTATGGTCATATGGCATCCAGTTATGGGGAACAGCCTCATCATCCAAAATAGAAAAATTGCAGAGGACAATCTAAACTTTCAAGATTGATTATGTGTGCCCCTTGGTTCATCAGAAATAACAACATTCATAGGGATCTCAACATTCCCATTTTAGGGAAGAAATCAAAAAGGCAACCACCTCGTATCTAGTAAAACTGCTTAGTCACCCAAACCACCTTCCAAAAAATCTGCTGCTTTTTGAGAGTCATATTCGTCTCAGAAGGCTGCAAACTATGGATTTAATATAATATTTTTCCCTAATATTTATGAACAATAAATATTGGCTATTGCATTGGCAATACCAATTATGTATTTTTTTGGTTTGAAGACTTTAATACACATTTTTAATTTCTTCGGAAAGATCCAATATAATAAAATGAATGCCAAAAAAAATATTTTTTTTTCAATTTCATGCCCTTAGTTCCAGCTCTATTCGGAACATTGGTTGGGGAACGTTTTCCTTATTTTTAATATTCAATACCTTTTTTACTAGAAATTCTTTACCTTTTAAGCATTCTTTTACTTCATCAGGAGACACACAGGAGTCAATTACTTTGATTACCACTGAGGGTCTCCACTCAGCACTTTTTAATTGGTATGTATAAAAAATTTTATTTTTTGATTGAATTCAGTAGCTATTTTGCGGAAATCATTTTCATGATTTACCTGAATTTTAATTTCGTTAATCCGTTTTATTTTAGATTATAGATGGAGATTAAAGTTACAGGAGTACGATCATGAAATTATATATATAAAAGGAAAACTAAGTACAAATGCAGACACCGTTGATCGAATAAAAACTGATATTTCTTATACTGATAATAGATACTTACGATGCTCTAATTTGACACAATACCCAAACAACTCACTTTAGACAACACCACCTACTCAGCAAAAGAGAATTGCGATGACGGTATACCGATTTCAGAAAAAACACATAACATTAAATTTACAAGCTTTGTTTGACAAGTGAAATTCTAATTCTCGTATGAAACTAGACGTAGTTTTAAAAATTCAACTTGCCCCTAATAAAACTACAGTAATTTTTACAGGTGATAAATCTTTTTGCATGACGCAAAATGTGTATGCAAAACATTTTGTACAAAGCAATATTTTCCATTTAGTTAGGTTTATAGAAATTGTAAAAGATATAAAAGAAAATCAGTCAGGATAAAATCATTCCAGTATATTATTAAAACAATAACCAGAAAGGCACAAAAAAAACATATGTTCACCTGCTTGTGACAAAGGTACCGAATCCAATTATAATATATTTAATACTCGCAGAAAATTAATGAAAAAAGCTAGAATTGGATCACAACGATATTTTTACTAAAGTCCTTAAAAATACGGCCATCAAATCCAATTCAACAATGAACATGAATATCTTGCCAAAATTAATCACTTTAAAACTCAACTCTAGTCTGCTGTTGACTGTGATCAAGTGCTAACGTACAAAATTCTGAGATTGCTAAAGTGTTTCAACAGAATAATATTCAGAATAAAAACATTTGTTTTGATATAGTTTAATAAAAGTTTAAAACAAGAACAATTTACATATTTGTTTTGCTTAAAAACAATTTACATTGTCTGTCAAGATACCATGAATAAAGAAGACAAAGTGAATCCCTAAACCTATTCTTAAACAAAAGTGAAAATATTGGCAAAAACAGCAGCACTGCTTCTGTATCAACATTAATAAATAGCAACAACACTTATGGTACAAAAAAATGCAAACAACAATATTGACAAGGTAAGTCAAAATAAATTTTCTAGTTTAATCGACAATGATGAAGATGATGATACCGAAATTGCTAATGAACAGACAAGAAATAATAATATTCCAAAACCACCTGCAATTATTATACGTAATGTGCCAAATATAAGCACAATGATAAAAAAAATTTTACCAATATACAGATAAGAATTATGGTAAAAGATATTGGAAAGTATAGCGCTGGTCTTATTCTTAAAAGATAAAAATATAACGTTTCACACATACCAACTGAAACAAGAAAGAACCTACAGAGTTGTAGTTAAAAACCTACATCCATCAACACCAAATGATGATATAAAACTGATATAGAATATTTAGGACGTAGAGTTAGAAATGTTGCTAACATTAAGAACAATATTTCAAAAGATTATTTACCAGTGTTCTTTGTTGATTAGGAACCAACTCCAAACAATAACAACATATATGCGATTAAAACTCTGTGCAATGGTGTTGTTAATATAGTACCACCTAAAAAGATAAATGACCTCGTACAATGCCACCGTTGGCAGGATTTGAGCACACAAAAACTTATTGTAGCCTGTAAATTGTGTTAAATCTGATTTAGGTTATTTAACTGTTAATTGTACAAAGGATAATGATAGTAAACCAAGATGCGTTAATTGTTTACTAAACCATCTTGCAAGCTATAAAGACTATATTGTATATAAACAGCTCTTAAAGAAAAAAGTAAAACAAAAAATAAGTAATATACATCACATTTTTACTTATAACTTTAACAAAGAAGATTATCCTTACTTGAACCACAACACTTTTGAAACAAACATAAGCTTAAATCTGAATAACAAATCTTACTCCGAAATGCTTAAAACTGAACAAAAAATCCATTTTTTTAATACAGAACCCAACTGAATGAAATAACAAACTACTGAATACGATGACGGTCTTGATTGCTAAACTATGCAATTAAATTTTAATATTGCAATACGGAACATTAATGGGCTTTCCAACCACACAAATGAAGTAGAATTATTTCTTAAACTTACATATAATTGACATTGACATAGTGTTAGTGCCAAAGACATTGTTTACTACCAGATTCCTTTTTAAAAGGAGCACATGATGGGTCTGCAATTTTAATAAAATATCAACTCTTAGACGAAGTCGCGATAATCTAGTAGATAGTGTGTTGGTTTATTATACGCGAGGTCGCGGTTCAAATTCAGGTTATACATTTTCAACAAAACCAAATTTGAAAAAATATTTCTTCATGCACTGCCTCTAAGCAGTTTTCTGGCGAAAACTCTGAGTTAATAAAATTGCCATGAAAAGCTTCTTAAATCTTTCATTTGAAGCCAACTCTAAACTGTAAAATTAACACACACCACATAAGTGGTGCGAGAAGGTAGGTCGTAATCCTGAAGTGTTGTAATGGTCAATTATGTATGTACTCTCTCTTAGATGTAGTAAGAGCGCCATATCTTGAAGCTGCTTGCATCAAAGTTATATGTGATCAAAAAAGTATTTCGATCTTTGCTAATTATTTTCCACCCCGATTTTCTGTAAAATTGTTTACTTTTCAAAACCTTTTTTACAAATTAGGACACAGATTTTTTATTGCAGGCGATTTCAATACCACACACCCCTGGTAGGGTTCAATATTAGTTAATCCTAATTGTAGGGAGCTTTAAAAATGTATAGTTAATAATAATTATTCTGTTCTATTAACATATTGGCCTACAGATGCTAGAAAAATACCTGATGTCTTAGACATTGCTGTTTTCTCTGAAATTTCTAGTCAACTGCTTGACATTGCTAATATTTATGACAACCTCTTATAGCCTCACTTAATTCTACCTTTGAGCCAGATTATCAAAACAAACGATCATAAATAGTAGAACCAATTTAAAATTGTTTTCATCTTGGATTGAGAGTAATATAAATCTTTATATATCTCTAAAAACTCCTGCGGAAATAGAAGATGCTGTTGAAAGGCTTAATTATGTAATTGGTAAAGCAGATTTTTATCAGCTCCAGTATCACCGATTCAACGCAATCATAACCAAATTTTGACAACATCTGAGATCTTTATTAATAAAGAGAAGGCTTAGCAAAATATAGCAAAATACTTGCAGTGGAAGTGCTAAGATAATAATGGTAAATAAACCGAGCAAGTCTGAGGTAATCTTGTATCGTAAAGAACTATAAGTTTACTGCCTATATTCTCCAAAGTATTTGACAGAATATTTTTGAAGAGATTATTGCCAGTTTTAGAAAAGAACATCATTCCTGACCACCACATTGGTTTTAGAAACAAACATGATACCCCGGAACAATGCAATCGTATTGTTGTATGTATAAGAGATACATTATAAAGCAAAAATTCCTGTTCATGCGTTTTCTGGATGCTAAAGTATAGCATGTTGGGCCATATTTCGAATTGAAAAAATTACTTCCAACTCCGTTCAATTTGCTTTTAAAATTATACCTAACAGAAAGAAGTTTTTATGTGAAAATCATTAGTGCGTTCTCTCAAATATGTGACATTCAAGCAGGTGTTCCCCAGCTTGGCGTACTTGGACCAATACTACCTCAAATATTCCAAATTACCGAAAGCGCCTTAATTACAACCTATGCAGATGCTACGACTATTCTAAGACCTGACGTTTGTTAAAACACTGAATCAGATCAGCTTTAAAATGAACTGAATGACATTAGAACTTGTCTAAAGAAATGGAATATCAAAGCCAACAGCAAAATATCCACACATGTCACATTTCCATTACGACGAGGTAACTACCCTGAGGTATGTCTAAATAATAATTCTATCCCTCAAGATGACTGCGTGAAATATTTAGAAATGCATATTGACAGGAAGTTAACATGAAAAACTCATAATAAAATGAAAAGGTAGCAGTTAAATATAAAAACTAAACGTCTCTTCTGCCAATTAGGCTTAAGAAGAGCTTAAGAAGCAAAGTTCTGATTTACAAACTATCCTAAAACCAGTTTGGATCTATGTAATACAACTTTGGAGAACGACCAGCAATTCCAATATTGAGATACTTCAACGATACCAGTCGAAAACTCTGAGATTCATTGTCAACACTCCTTGTATCGAATTTCCTAACCTACTAGACGAAATAAAAAGATTCAGTGATTATTTGGACAGGCTAATTCACCACAATCTATTAGCGATTGCTCTACTTGCCTGAAAAGACACCACGTTCTGGATTTGCCATTTAGAGATTAATATGTATTCATTTTACTGATTGTATATATGTGAATATTTCACTACTATTAATTTATAGATAAAAGTGCGTATGTTGTTGGTCTCAATAGAATGCAACAAATGCGCCAAATAAATATTGTATCAAATTCACTTATTATCCCAAAGGGATAGATTGTGAATAAAGTACGGATAAAAAAAAACTAAACTCTACTAATATATTAAGAAAAAGTTAGAAACTGACACGGACAAAAGCATAGAATGACTCAATACAGACAGAAAGGAAGCACTACATTGCGAAGCAGATGACTAAATTTGCAGAAAATAATGTAGGAGAAATAAAATAACCACGAGAATTTCTAGGCACCAAGTGAAACAAAACAACAAAGTAACACTACTTAAAACTTCACAAATCTAAAATGAAAAAGGGATGATTTTGGAAACTAACTCAATTTTAGATTAATTTCTATAATACATGTATAAACGCTGAAGACGTAAAACCTAAACGAAACACAGGGTTTGTTGTAAATAAAATTAGGTACAACCAAATTAAAACTCTATTCTTATACTAAGAATGTCACGAAAATTGAAATTAAAACATTTCATACCTTGGTATTATAACAATATTGCAATAATAAACACCAGCACAGTAATGTAAGTAAATAGTTTTTGTTTAGTTAGCACTGCCGTTAATAAAAACAACAATATGCAATTAGGAGGTTGTTGAACTAAGGAATGTAAAAGAAATTAAAACAAAAAAATATTGAACCACATGAAAAGTTTTAGATGTTAGCGGTTTTATTGATTTTGTATTAGTACTTAATAACTGAATAACTTGTAGTGTGAGGGGCAATTATTATTCAGACACAATAACTAACGGCAAATTAAAAAACAAATTTTTGAGAATTGTTTTAATTTCTTTATTTGCCAACTAAGGAAAATATTAACTGGTGCTCTAGAAAAAGTTGTATTCGGTAAAGAAGAATGCCGCGTACCGGATTTTATAGTGTTGACAACCGCAAAAGTTCATAATATTAGTGTTTCAATCCTGTATTAGAGATAAGTCGCCAACTAGTAAAAAACTTAATACAGTAAAAGTACAATAATTAGATTAATATCCGGAACTTAAAAAAAAAATTCTCAAACAATCAAAATTGTGTATACCGACTGGAAAAAAAGGAGAATAGGTATTAAAAAAATTTAAAAATAAATAGACAAACAAACAATATAAAAGGAAAAGAAGAAGGGATAATCTGCACCATCAAGATTATATTGGAAATAAATAAAACATTAAATACAATAAATATAATTAGGAATTAATTAAAATAAATATTATTAGGAATTAAGTGAAACAGTTATAATAAAGAATTCAGTATAGGAACAATTAAAGTATAATGATAAAAAAAATTAAAGTATAATAATAAAATAGAAGAATCAAAAAGAAAAACAGAGACCCAATCCAGTAAGCTTACTAAATTGTTATAAAATATTATTTAATAAATTAATAAACTTAAACTACAATTTGTATAGGACCACTCAGTTGTATAATAAATAAAACATAATTCTTTATCTGAACCTACTATTATATTTGTTCATATATCGAACCCGGATTTAAATGTAGCAAACACATGGGAGGGATGGAATGCATGCAAACAACTGTGGTCAACGTGGCGACCACCAGAATGATCCTTGTCTTGCTGTATTCAAGTTGACAGGCAACCTCCTCCTGGCCCCTCCTGGATGGTATTCTAGCACCCGCTAGATATTAACGAATGCCTACAGCGAAGTCCGATTCTCTGGATGTTAAATTTGAAAACCATAACAAACGCCTCTAAAAAGATACCCTCAAAAGTTGAGGATCACGACAAGCGTTAAAAGGGCAACAATTTAAGAACAGGCACATGGACGCCCGCACCCTTCACAGGGTAGGCGCTTCGCCCAGCTGGCGGATGCCCTCATGAAATGTAGGACGGACATCTTTGCCATACAGTAAATACGATGGATAGGACAAGAATGCAAAAGGCTGACATCTTGCAAAGTGTATTACAGCTGCGGATTCGTGATTAATAAGAGACTTTGCCACCTTGTCTCTGGGTTCATGCCTATGAACGAAAGAATAGCAACAATCCGCATCAGGGCAAAATTCCGCAGCCTTATTTGTGCTTACGCCCCGATGGAAGAAAAGAACGATGTGGTTAAAGATGCCTTCTACGCTAAACTCGAGGGCGTATATGATAAGCGCCCGGCCTACGACGAGGTCAAGGCCGCAGTTAAGTTTTGATTGCGCATTAGCGCTTCGAGGTCTGAGCGCTCTAGTGCATTACGTAAGGTAGACATTAAGAATCTGCGATCACAAACAACAGCTGCGGCATTCTCCGCTCAACTCTTGGATAAGCTCCGTTGTTCCCTATCTAATCTCACCGACATTTTTGGACTGTGAGCCGACATCTCCCAGTCTTTGCATACTAGTGCAGAAACAGTGATTGGTTTCGAGCGCCCACCCCAACGAAATCAATGATACAATGAGGAGTGTCGCGAGGCAGCTGCAGCCAAAAACGTCGCATACTAGAGCCGATACGCTAGCCATTGTCGAGAGGAGAAGCGATGAGACACTTCTTTTCAGACAAAAGAATAGGGAGCAGAAAAGGCGATAGTGTGCAGAAGTCGAGATGCATAGATATAGGAATGACGCTCGAAAATTCTATCAAAAGGCCAAGATGAGAATGAAAACTTGGCAACAGATCCGCAGGGGGTGCTGAGGTTGTGCAGGAAACACTTCTCTACTCTGCTACAAGGCGATGACGACATCAATACTGCCTTTAGAGATGATGTTCCGAACCCGATTGATGATGACGACGTGGAGATTCCTATCCTATCCTAAAAAGGGAGACCCTACGATATGCGCCAACTGCAGGGGTATAAGCCTTCTTCCTATCGCATATAAGGTTCGTACAGGCGTATTGTTTGAACGACTGAAACCACTCCTCAAAACATTGAGTGGACCTTATTAGTGCGGCTTCAGACCTGGTAAGTTCACCATCGACCAGATCTTCCTGGAAAAGACCCACGAAAAACAAGTCAACACACACCATCTTTCGGTCAACTATCGGTATACTGGCTCAGTATACCTGCGAAGCTGATAAGGCCATGCAGAATGACGTTGAGCAATTTTTGTAGCTCCATCAAGGTAAGAATGGACCTCTCCGAACCTTTTTATACCGTACGAGGTTTCAGACAAGGCGATCCCTTATTATGCGACCTCATCAACTTCGTCGTGGAGAGTTTTCTGCGAAAGGCGGGAGTGCATGGCAATGACACTATCATTCAAACAAGCGTCCAATTCCTTGCGTACGCTGACGACATTGACATCATAGGCCGTTCCAAGCGAGATGTTACTGTTGTCTTAAGTTTTAAACCGGAGTTTATTAAAATAGATCCGGCAGTAAATGAGGGCAAAACGAACTATATATTGCCGAAAAGCAGACATATGCGGCGTATTGGATCCAAGATTACGGCAGATAACTTTACTTTCGATATTCTCAGTTAATTTGTTTCTCTTGGATCTTCTGTTACCACCAAGTGATGTTAATCTGTAATTTAGGCGTAGAATCACTCTTGATAACAGGTGTTACTATGGTCTTAACAAGCAATTGAGTAGAAGAAACCTCCCGTAATGACCCATCACAACCTGATAACATCACAACTTGATAACCTATGGATAAAATAACTTATAGAAAAATAAATAACTTATAAAATAACTTATATACCACATATAGTACCTACTCAATATAAACCATTTACAATTCCAAGAACATATAACCATGTAACATAATTAATTACCACCAATTTAATCCTCCCCCTTCTTAGCTTAAACCTTTAGCAGAACCTATAAACATAAATAGTAGTTTGCATAAAAAACGAGTCAATTACATGAACAGAACACAACTAATAATAGATCACTTTCGAAAATTTCAAACTCCAAAATATCTCAAATACGGAGAAACTTTCACGTTGAAGATGACCTAGAAGTGTATAACAACGTTGTTGATGACTCTTTCGATCTTAACGAATATACAGTTGGAAGTACCATACAATTGGGATGATATCAACAAACTCACCAATACTTATTTCTTAGCTCCCTTATTTTGAACACTTTCGAGTAAAACAATTACAAAAATTCAAGTTTTATCATCAATATTATCAAATGTAACAATCAAGGTGATTAAGTTAAGCGTGAATTATATTTATGTATTGAACCAAGAAAATATAACCCACATAAGAACTCTTGGACCAAGTCTTCTCGTATCTACTACAGTCGAAGCTATCGTACTGGTAATTCTGGTCTTAACATGTTACAAAATATGGAAAAATATTACAAATGTAATAAATATTTCCATTCTCGATTAAAATCAACAGCATTAACAATTTTCGGGACGAAAATCTTTAGACGTTTGCAGTTAATCCGCTGTGTGACATTCCATTTATTGAACTTGCTGAAAACGATCAAGAAACTTTAATTTAGAAATACTGACGATGCATGCAAATTTGTTGTTTGTATGCATGTGACGAACATGATAATTAACACAATACGTACTTAATACTTAAAAACACAATACGTACTTAATATTTATACGTACTTAATACTTTAGCAATACAATTTATTTATGAATTTATTTGGACATTAATTGCTTAGTACGAATTATTTTAGTATAAATAGATTTTTTTTTTGTTAATTTTTTATTCATTTGCAATCTGTCCACTTTAAGAAAACAAGCAAATTTTTCACTTAAATAATAAAGAACAGTAGTTATGCAGTTCCAGTGAAATACATATACATATATAATTAAACATAGTTAACAATAATTTTACAATTTATATACATATTTACAAAATAGGAAGATTAACTTAAAGGTAAATCTAATATATGTGCTCTTTTGAGTCTTCGAGCCTCAGTGCTTTCATCCAATAGTGCAACAGCTAGAGGGTTTATGTGGTCACTCAATCCTTGAAGATATGTTTTAAAAAAACTTTTAATTTCACCTCTTACTGATAGAGCATTTAGATCTCTTCTAATATAATTGTTTGAAGTAATTAGTCTTAAGGATTTTGACTGACATCTTTCCAGAATAACTATATTTGATTTGCTTGATGTTCCCCATAACATAATTCCATATCTCCAAACCCGTTTCAAGATAGTTTTGTATATTTTAATTTTGTTGTTTAAACTTAATTCAAATTTTGATCCAAGTATCCAATATAACTTACGAGTTTTAAACTTCAAATGCGTTTGTTTAGTCTTAATGTGCGTCTTACAAGTCTTCTGTCCAAAGTAATACCCAGATGTTTCAACTGCATTTTCATTTGGTATTTGTTCACCGTATATATCCAGATTTGCACAACCTCCTCTCCTTAATGCTAAGATGATGTGTCTGGTTTACTTTAATATTACACCTAGTAAGCCATTCCTCAAGGAGGTTAATATGGCGCTGGACAAATAGAGAATCGTCTGTTGTAGACTGGTTTCATCCTGGTGTTGGTATAATATGCATTTGTTGCTACTATTACATCGTTTGTTACTTTAATATCTCCTGTAAAAATTGAGTACAATACAGGTCCTAGTACGCTGCCCTGTGGTATTTCCGCTCTGATTTCGTATAAAGCTGATGTTACGTCTTTAATTTTAATATAAAAATGTTTTCGAGAGTTTTTAAAAAAGAAGAAGAAAGGAGAACGGTAAAAACTTAATTTATTTTAAAAAGTAAGCCATGGTGCCATTCTCTATTAAAAGCTTGTTGTATGTCAACCGCAGAGGAATATCAAATAAATGCATTAAAGATCGAAAATTGGAAAAAAGCTTATAAACCGGATTTAAATGAATTTAAAATGTTTTTTATCCTCTCTAGTAAAGGTAAAAAGCAAACGGAAAGGCATTTCGAACGCTTGTGGATATTTAATTATTAAAGAGGGAAAACTATACTTTTATAATTTAAACACTACCTACATAATGTAATATTAATATAGTGTTTATTTTAATTTTGAGAAGTTAATAATGAAATAGAATGTAATTTTGCTTTTTGAAATGTGAAGTTTTATTTAAAGAGAATTCCACATACAGATAAACATAACATACGTACAAAATTTAAATTCCGTTTATCATTTCAAATTTCAGTTTTAGTGGTTTTTAATATTGACAGGTTGTTAACACTGCTAAAAAGATGTTACCTAAAGATGTAAGAAAATTCTATTTTTATAGATTATTACGTTCCGGTTACTTTACATTACGTTTCAATAACCATTCGTATTGCCTTATACGGTTAAATTCCGTTACGCTTGAGTAACTAAGTTGGGTAGAAAAACTTAAAAAAAGAAAAAAAAAAATGTTTTCTACAAAAGTACCAACATTATTTAAGGAGGCCGGTGCCCTCTGTTCTTCACTACTTTTCCCGGGACTAATGAAATATACAATATTTTATTTAAAAATGTAAATATTTCGTGTTTTTATTATTGAATTTATTAAAAAAAATTTTAAATTTTTTGTCGAAAAAACTTGTTTTGTTAGAAAACAACTTTAATGAAAACTTTTTCGCATCTCAAAATACTTGGAATAAAGGGAAAACGCTGACCAGTAGTTACCATTTCATAGCACAATTGAGCAGATAGAATTCACATATATTGCTTATGCTCTTTTATTTAGTTATCGTTCAGACAGCGACAAGCATATATGTCAGCGGATGCGATATTTTTTTTAGGTTTACACCCAAAAATGTTTTATGTTAAAAAATAGTTTTTTTAGAATTCAAAGTTTTATATGTTCTTAAAGCAAATTTTTATTGTTTTAATAGTCAAGTAAATAATTTAGATGACATGGAAAGAGAACAACTTTTATAAACATAAAGCAATATTTTGGAAAAATTAAAAGGTTGGTTATTAGTAGGAGAGGAAATTTATGAACCCAACTTAGATTCCAGCAAATATCTAAAAAACATTTCCCAATTATGTAGCCAATATATTTGTGTAGTATAGTCCGTTTGTCCATCATGCATGCTCTTGGCAGTAACTGTACATACTTGCCTTTGTTTGTATATATGCCTTTTTACTTTCATGTATTTATATGCAATGTTAAGTAACTATTGCATCATCTTTTCATGAAACATAGTTTTAGCTAGTACATAAGCACTCTTCATCTCTCTATGTTAACAAATGTTATATTATGCTAATTTACGTATTTATATCTACTCTCCCTCTTTGTATATCTATACGTAATATTAAGCAACTATTGCATCATCTTTTGTTTATGTAACATAATTTAAGCTAACATATAAGCAATCTTTCTCACGCTATGTGATTAAGATATTTTATGTTAATTTAAGCCGCCGTGGTCTAGTGGGTAGTGTGTTGGCTTATTAGACGAAAGGCCAGGGTTCGAATCCCCGGTCAGACATCAAAAACGAAATATGAAAAAAAAAAAATTCTTCGGCGGCTTCCTCTCAGCAGATTTCTGGCAAAAACTCTGAGAGTAAATAAAATTGCCATGAAAAGTTTCTCAAAAATCTGTCGTTCGGACTTTAAACTGTAGGTCCCTCCACTCATGTATAAAATTAACACACACAACATAAGTGGTGTGAGAAGCCGTAATCCTGACTGAAGGGTTGTAATGGCCAATTATGTATGTTAAGCACAGTTATATTATGCTCTCTCTATGAATGTTGCTTGTTCTCTTTTGTGTAACGTAATATTATGTAACGATTGCATCATCCCTTATAAATTAGGCTAAGCATTGTTGTCAATAAAAAACAGAATTCATTCTGTGTTGTGTTTTTTTTAAAGAAGTGACATTTTTTGGAGAAATAATTTTATAAAAAGAAGAGTGAAGTTTGAAGTGAAGTGTTTTCTTCAAAATGGACAGAACCGATTATAATAAATACACGACCTCACAGCTACGCAGTTGGTTGCAGCAATTAAATCTATTCACAACTGGAACGAAAAGTCTACTAATTTTGCGCCTCAGTGAAGTCCCGGTGGAAGAAAGCGGTGTATGCCCAGTCGACACTCACAAAACTGTTGCCAGTGCGTCTGTTGCCGTTGACGATGATGATATAGGTGAAGTGAGGCAGACAAATGTGTGTAAATTTGAAAATGAGCTTCTGAGAAAAGAGTAAGAGCTCATGAGGAAAGAAAACGAAGGAAGGCGAATGAAAACAAATTTTTCAAAGAGAAAGAAGAGTGGCAGAAAAAAGGATACGTGTGGTGTTGTGAATGACTGCGGTGGTGAAAATATAAAAAATGAGTGTGGTGTTGCAGGCAGTGGTGACGGGAGTGGTGATGCAAACGACGAACTTCAAAATGAGAGTGAAGCTAATGATAGTGGTGGAATAGGTGGTGACGCAAATGATCGTAATGAAAATGAGAGTGGTGCGGCAGGTGGCGGTGCAAACGATCGGCCGTCGAACCAGAAGGGAAGTGCCAAAGCAAATGATAGTGGTAGAGTAAGCGGTTCGTTTCCGCTTTTGAAGGAGCTATTACCGGAATATGATGGCTCTGTTTCGCCGGAGATATTCATAACCCAATTCCGAAACGCTAGAGCGTTATATTCAGTAGATGATGACACTATAAAGGTGCTGCTAATGGCCAGGGTCAAAGGAAGGGGGCAAACCTGGCTGCACTCAAAGCCCAATTTTGTACGCGATAACTTGGACGACATATCGAACGAAATGTCTACACTTTTTAACGAGAAAGAAAGTCGACTGGACGTCCGTCGAAAGTTTGAAAGCAGAAAGTGGTTGTTTGTAGAGGAGTTCTCGTCTTATTTTAACAATAAAATTATTTTGGCCGACCGGTTGGGTGTTCCCGAGGACGAACTTATCGATTATATCATCGACGGAATTCCAGATAGTTGCCTAAGAATGCATTCGAACCTTAGGTGCTTTCAAGACAGGTCGCAGCTGCTGATGGCGTTTTCGAAAATGCAGTTAAAGGAGACGGCAGGTAATAAGGGAGTGAAGCGAGGGGTAGGTGTTCGCTGCTACAACTGCAACTGTGCAAATGAGTGCCAGAAGCCTAGAAGATAGATGGGTGCGTGCCATGACTGTGGCACTATGGATCATCTTGTCGCTGCTTGCCCGGATCGGAAGATTGGTGGTAATAAGGTAGTTAATGAATATTTAAAATATATTAAATGTAAATTTTAATAGCAATTTTGAAAAATATTTTTATATAGAATGCCTGATGGATACAGGGAGCCCCGCGAGTTTTATAAAAAAGTCTGTTTCACGTCTGTTTCGATGGAAAGTGTGTTCGGATTGAAATATTAGTTGTTGAGGACTCTGTACTGATGTTCGATTGCGTTCTTGGTAGGAATTTTTTGAGTGAGGCAGGGTTAGTCTTGACAAAGGGCGGAAAGTGTGAGGAAAGTGGGAATATTAGTGAAGATTATATTAAAGAGGGCAATTATGTCTATTGAGTTTGAGGATACGGACACTGTGGATCTAAGAATAGGTGATGAAGTTGATCAAGGTGTTAGAAAAGCTCTAGAGGTGTAATTTTTGGAGACTTATCTGTGTACGAAACGCCCACTTGAGCCTGAGACCAGGTGTAAAATTAAACTGAACTTGGAGGGGGCATACGATGAAAGGCAGAAACTGCAGGTTATTTGAAACGACTACTTGAGGGGGGGTTATATAAAACCAAGTGAGTCCGAGTATGCGTCAGCCATTGTACTGGTTAAGAAGGAGACAGGCGAACTTCGCATGTGCGCACACTACAGGACTTTGAACAAAATGACACTGAGAGATAACTACCCTATACCTCTCATAGACGAACTGTTAGACCGTCTGGCGGGAAAATTATATTTTACGAAATTGGACTTGAGGAATGGTTTTTATCATGTGTTTGTGGAGGATGGATCAATTAAGTATACGTCCTTTGTGACGCCGCTGGGACAATATAAGTTTCTGAGGATGCCGTTCGGATTGAAAAACGCTCCGTCGGTATTTCAACGTTTCGTCAACAAGGTCTTTGCGAATATGGTGAGGAATGGAAAGCTGATAGTTTATATGGACGACATAATGATTGCGACCATGGATATTAAGGAGCATTTGGAGATTTTGGGTAGTGTGTTTGAGCGGCTGGTTAGGCATAAGTTGGAACTGAGACTGGACAAGTGTGAATTTTTGAGGTTAGGAGATCAATGGGGATGGCATAAGGCCGGATGATGTGGGTTTACAGGCTGTAAGGAATTTCCCTGTCACCAGTGTGCACTCCGTGCGTAGTTTTCTTGGCTTGACATCGTATTTTAGAAGATTTGTTAGGGACTTCTCTATTATTGCGAAGCCACTATCGGACTTGACGAAGAAGGACAAAAGTTTTGTTTTTGGACTTGTGGAGTTGGAGACATTTGAGACACTTAAGAGGAGACTTCTTTAGTCTCCGATTTTGGCTCTGTACGACCCTAGGGATGAGAGAGAGCTACACTGTTTTGCAAGTAGCGTGGAGAATGATGTGAAGATGCATACGATTTTCTACTATTCCAAACGGACCAGTGATGCGGAGTTAAAGTACCATAGTTTCGACTTGGAGACGCTCGCCATACTTTACGCTCTTAAACTTTTCAGACCATATCTACAGGGGAAGACTTTCAAGATAGTAATTCGTTGACAATGACTCTTAACAAGAGGGATATGAACCCAAGAATAGCGAGGTGGAGCCTGAAGCACTTGAACATAGGCCGGGGTCGCGGATGGAGCACGTTGATGCTTTCAGTCGAAGTTTACAGGTGATGGTGATTGAAGGCAATAGTTTTGAGGAGAACCTAGTTATTTGTCAGAATAGGGATCCGAAGTTAGTGGAACTGAAAGATAGTCTTCAGATAAGGCAAAGTAAAAAGTGTGAAATGAGGAATGGTGTTCTCTATAGGAAGACAAACAAGGATGATCGGGTGTTGTTTTGCGTACCCGAGTCGATGGAAAGCCATGTGTTTTACAAGTACCACGATGAAATGGGTTATGTTGGAGTGCATAAAATGGTGGACCTTATATCGGGGAGCTACTGGTTTTCGCAGATGAGTAGGAAACCCTCAGAACATGTGCAGAACAGTTTGAAGTGTATCGCCTACTCCGACAATCCAAGGAAGGAGGTGAGCGACAGGGGATCTGCATTTACTTCGGCAGCGTTCCAGGATTTTCTCAAAGAACAAGGCGTTCGACATGTAAAGGTGGCAACGGGATCGCCTCATGTCAACGGACAGGTGGAAAAGGTCAATAGGAGTTTGGGGCCAATGCTGGCGAAGTTGATTCGGACTGAGGAGGGTATGTATTGTGATACGGTTTTGGATAAAGTCGAATATGCGTTGAATAATACTGTGATGTTGTTCGGTTTGGGGCAAAAGGGTCCAACGGTGGACTTGATGAGGGAATGTGTGCTTGAAGACGTCGGCAGGAGGCGTCAAAGAGGCAGAAGGTTGTGCAGGATTACAATAAGATATACTATGATAAGCGGAGGAGAGCAGGTACGGAGTACGAGGTGGGTGCGCTATATGATGATTAGGAATTTCGATTCAAGTGTAGGTGTGTCAAGGAAATTGATTCCCAAATTTAGGGGACCGTATAGAGTGGTAAAGGTCTTGAGGAACGTTAGATATTTATTAGACGACGTCAAGGGTTTTCAACAATCGCGAAATCCTTACAAAGGTGTGTGGGCCGTCGGTAACATTCGTCCATAGTTTAGAGAACGGAATCGCATTAACTCGACACGAGATCAGCTGAACTCGTTTTTCAGGATGGCCGAGTTGTAGTCAATATATTAGTGTATAGTCCCTTTGTGGATCATATGTGCTCTTGGCAGTAACTGTACATACTTGCCTTTATTTGTATATATGCCTTTTTACTTTCATGCATTTATATGCAATGTTAAGTAACTATTGCATCATCTTTTCATGAAACATAGTTTTAGCTACTACATAAGCAGTCTTCATCTCTCTATGTTAACAAATGTTATATTATGCTAATATAAGTGTTTATATCTACTCTCTCTGTATATTTATACGTAATATTAAGCAACTATTACATCATCTTTTGTTTATGAAACATAATTTAATCTAGCATATAAGCAGTCTTTTTCACGCTATGTTAAGCTGTGATATTTTATGTTAGTTTAAGCACAGTTATCTTATGTTTTCTCTATGAATGTTGCTTGTTCTCTTTTGTATAAGGTAATATTATGTATTATAAATTAGGCTAAGCATTGTTGTCAATAAAGAACAGAATTCATTCTGTGTTGTGCTTTTAATGGAAAAAAGTCCTACAATTAATAAGTCAAGGATGTATAACTTTATGTATGTTGAAGATATGAAAATAAAAATATGGTATATTACTAACACTTTTATATGACTGTAAGCTCTCAACTTATTTTCTCTCTCATACTGACTAAACACAACCAAATTTTTTGTAATGCCTGGTTTATACCTTAACTTAGAAAAACCGGGTTTTTCACTTATTACAATAGTTGTTTCTTTATTATTTTTATTCTTATAAGCTTTGAGCTTTATTTAACACATGTACGTTCGCTTCTAAAGTTGACTAGAACTAAAAATAAATAGATTTTAACAAATTAATTTTGACTCCTATTCCCAGACGGAAGGTAATACCGAAGGTGATACTTATAAACCAACCAGTTGTTTTCTTTTAAATAATAATAGTCAAGGGTTGGCTCCAACATTAATTTTTTAGTGTTGTCTTTGGGAATATACATATATATCATTAAGTTCGTAATATTTTATTTTTGCAATATTTATTTGTTTTATTTTACTTAACCTTATAAATTTTTTTATTCTGAACATTGTGAGTTCTCATATATTTGTCCTTTTAATTGTGAAATCAAAATTTAGAGAATTTTTGTTTTATGAACGAATCTAAAATATGTAGAAGGATTCTTTTGCTAATGCTTATAAACATTTCTGTATCTAGAGTAAGAAAATTTTTAATTTTAATAAAACGGAATACACGGCAACGCAGTTCTCCTTATTTAAGTATAGAACTCTAATCTGTCACAAATTATGTTAAAATAAAATATTTAACAATGTTTTGAAAGCTGACGTTACGTCTACAAATACACAACATTCCAGCCACGACATTTTACCTATCGAAAACTTAAAAAAATATATTTTTTTTAATTTCTCATTTTGAAATTTCAACTAGTGATCGAGGGTCTCGAGGAAAGATCTTTTGGGTACAAACAGCCAAGGCTTGGCAGGCCCTTTAGTAGTCCTAGAAGAACGGAAAGGATAGTGCGTAAGCCGAAACCTGTTAAGTCTGCGAACGTTATCGTGGATAAATAAGTGTAAGGGCCATTATTATTTTCCGTTAAAGTTGAGATTAGTTAAAGGTACCTTTAGCTAAAGGGAACTGAAAAGTCGTCTTTAACTTGTTTTTGTTATTACGACTTACACATAAAATAAAGTTAACTTTTTCAAAAATATGGCAGTGTCGGAGCAATACCGATAAAACTGTTCACTTAAACAAGTGAAACAACAACAGTGGCAACGACTGGCTTCTTTTTGGTACTCATTTTACATATATCACAAGTTGCCATATTGAAAATAATGGATAATATGGCAAGTTCAGACATAAACATAACTTTTAAAGTTATCGGCAGGATGATCCTCCCTTTAGTTTAACGCTTACTTCTATCTTATTGGGCACTTATAATAACGAAAAACAATTTATCTGCCAGTTAAAATTTTCACTTTAATTAACGGCAAGTTGTAATAATGGCCCTAAGAGTAATAAAGTGCAGCAATAAGTGTCAGAGTAATAGAAACTCTAATGATAAAGAAAAAAAATTTAGTTTAGTGAATTAAAATAAATGTTAGTGAAAAATTTAAATATAACAATTTTTAATGTAAAAGAAAGAAAAAAAGAAAGAATCCTTAAAATAAAAAAGTTATAATGAATAAATAAAATAACTTGTCCAATTCTTACGACTTTGTATCGTGTATGTAGTATTGAAAACACTTGGTTGTTTGTGAACGCTCAATGCTATGCTGTATTGTGTATTTCGTATGAATTTTTATTCTTCTTCATAATTTTTGGCATTCAAGCAATTTGATAGCACGAAATCAACATACATACATACATAATTGGCCATTACAACCCTTCAGTCAGGATTACCGCCTAGCTTCTCACACCACTTTTCATGGCAATTTTATTTACTCTCAGAGTTTTTGCCAGAAATCTGCTGAGAGGAAGCCGCCGAAGAAATATTTTTTCTCTGATTTCATTTTTGATGACTGACCGGGGATTCGAACACTTGCCTTTCGTCTAATAAGCCAACACACTACCTACTAGACTACGGCGACTGCAACACGAAACCAACACAACTTTTTAAACATATGAAAACATATACACATTTTTTTCATTTACACAATTTGATAGCACGAAACCAATACAATTTTTAAAAACATATGAAAAAAGTGTATGAGTGTATCGGATTATTACATGAAAGTTATCAACAACAAGCATACACTGTTGCACATTCGTCCAACCATAAACTCAATACAACGATACAATAGCTTATTTGAATTGACCAACTAATTTTGAAGATAAAAAATCAAAAAGTTGCCGTGAATAGATAAAAACTAAATATAAATATACAAACAAAAAGAAATTAATAAAACAAAGGAGAGGAACATATTAAGGAAAACATATAACGTAAGAAGAAATTTACAGTTAACGGGTAAAAATTCTAATTTTGTGAATAATCATAAAAAAAGAAGTTGCAGTGGATAGATAAATCTAAATAAAAACAAATAAAGCTGAGGAAGAAATCCTTAAATTAAGTTACAGTGAACACGTAAATAAAAGTTAATTAAAAATTACAAATTTGCAAATAAACAAAAAGCGAGCAACATTTAAAACAAAGATTTTTTCAAATTTCAAATGAAATGGCTAATAATATATCAACAACTAAGACGAAATAAATAAACTATGAAAATTTATCATCTTAAAGTGAGAGGAAAGTCTAAATGTTTTTAGTCATACACAAATCAACGGATTTAAATGAAAAACAAAGTATAAAAACAAAAAGAGCATCATCATTTTAGTAGAGTAAGATATTTCAATTATTTTATATAAAGGATTGCGAATACTTAAGTTTATATAAAAACAATGAGTGAAAAGTTATAAATTATAATTAACAAATATTGAAATTAAAATTATAGTCAGAAAATTCGTTTTAGAATAAAATAAAAGAGTAAAATTAACATTAAATAAATGGGTTAATTGAATGAGTTAAATCCAATCTTCCTTTCATTTCATATATCTCACAAAAGGACTTTCATGCCGGACGATTCAATACACGAAATAACAAAAAGAGTGAGTAGGTCCTTAAATATTCCATAACCAAGTGGGGTTTCCAGTTCAGTTGGGCTTATGGGTTTAAATGACTTACCAATGGAACAAATAAAAAATTTAATTTAGAATACAGTGGGATGGGAATATGACGGATTGCTGGATGAGCCAACAGACTAACCAATAGGTAGCGTTACTGATAAATTAGAGAAGTTTTAAGGAGTACTGGACACAGCTCGATCCATTTGGGAATTTTCTGGGAAAACCTGAGAGTTTAACTCTTGCAAGAAATTGGTGCATAGGGTACTGGAATTATTCGAAACATGGTGATATTACGCAATTTTGCGTCTTATTCGTGCGAAAATATTAAGGAATGCCGAAACGATATTAGAAGCATATCTAACTCCATTAGATTGGGTTCAGATAAAAAAACTTAATAATGCATTATTTAGATAAGCGCGATATTGGCACATTGGAATACCAAATGTCAGCGTTCTGCCAGGGAAATAACATAGTTAAAGAATTTTAACAACCTGTGTATTAACACCTCTCAATGATTCTTGATAAGGTTTCTTGTCTGCTTGGGAGCTTAAGGAAAAACAATTTATAGACGGTGTTCACACGGGTGAAACAACATTCGTCCTTCAAGGAAGAAGAGACCGTAACCTAATATACTAATACAGTCGACATAAAACCCATAACCCCTCTAAATTGTGCAAATTTTATCCTTCCCTAATTAAAATTTTAACAAAAATTTAAAAACAATAACAGTAATAGATATTGTTTAAGTAGATCACTACAAAATTGATATAAATAAACAAAATGAAATAAGCGCATTGACATGTACTAACAAAAACAGTGTGAAACATAAAAATTACCCTTAGCCATATTATTGGTGCAAATATTAGTTAATTATTTAACTTAATTGTCAATAACAAGAAAACATAAACATAAACATAACAAGAAAACATAGAAAATTTAAATCGAAACAAAAATATTGTCGTCTTCATAGTGTCACAGCGTGCATTTTTTCTTGCAGTAAATTGTAAAGAAAAAATAATAAGAAAGTGCCGGATGTTTCGCTCTCGGGACCCGAACATCTTTTGAGTGTCGTCGCAGTCTGATCGACAACTAAAGCATAAGCAATGTGTCTAAATTCACTCTGCACAACTATGCTATGAAATGGTAATCCCTTGTATAGAAACACTTATGTATGCATATTTTTCAACGTAAACACTACTAGGGGGTATTGCGATGCGAAAAAAAAATTGTACATAATCGTACAATTGGCACTCTTTATTGCGCTTTCGTATTTTCCTTACGCATCTATTTTTTTCCCCTTGCGCAAATCTGGCATCACTGCACTCTTTAATGCGAAAGCGCATGTCAAAATTGTTCATTAAGCTCAAATATCTTGCGCTAACAAAATATCAAACGCAAAGGAAACGAACCATGTAAGTAAGCACAAATAAATTTTTATATTTGTATATAATTAGGGAAAAGCCAAAAAAGTTGCAGACTCAACAAGGTCAGTTGCAGTGCGAAACTGCTAGACAACGCGCCAACAATTTGTGGGTAAAACTGGTGGACGACCTTAATTCTAATGGATCTCCTGTAAGGGATATAGCGGGTTGGAAAAAAGTAAGATATTATTTTTTATATAAAATGTAAAACTAACACAGTATAATTATGTACATATGTATGTGTTTACATATAGGTTTGGTCAGACCTAAAAACTCACACAAAAGTTAAGATGCGCAGAAACAAAATGAGTATGTCCAGCACGGGGGGGGGGGGGTTTCGCAATATTGCCCGCTTTCCTCTATGGAGGAACAGGTAATAAATCTTCTTCGGATGGAAGGAGCCGTCAATGGACTAGCAACTGTAACTTGGTTTGGGACTAGCAGTGCAATTCGTGATGATTCAGCAAACAAAGAGTCTGCGGAAGTTTTGTTGTCTTCACAAAATGAAATGATAAATGAATCAGCACACGCTGCCAAACGTAGCTCTTTGGATGAGAGTTTTCAGACATCCAAACGATCGCGACTGTCTCACCACGACCGTGATAAAATACTGAAAACACAAGTAGAAAACCAGGGAATTTTTCACAAACAAACCACCAAACTATTGGGTGATGTATACAGAATACATTGAAGGAATTAGTCCAATACACTAGGAAAAATTATGAACTAGAGGAAAAAAATTGGCATTTTCCAAAAAAAAAAAGATTTGAATTCCAAAAAGAGTATAAGTATAAGTTGATTTGTACCCTACCCTCAGCAGACAAGACATTTTTTATGAAATTTTCATATGAATTTATTGCGAATTTTTAAAATTTGTGAAAAACTCACAATAAGAAATATTATCTTATAGAAATCACACACAATACTTAACCTTTTTTCGAAACATTGTGAGTGACAAATATTACCGTTCTCTTTGTGTAGTGTCATAAAAACACATAGAACACACAATTTCAAATTAATATTTTTAAACCAAATTCACTCACGGTAAATCGATTTACTATCGAACTACTACTACTACTCGCATTAAGCGTAAATTGGAAAAGTTGTGCTCGAATATTAACGAAAAGTTCAAAGAAATCAGAGAGTCACCACAACTCAATGACCCTGAAGTAGCCAATTCAATAAATTTTAATGGCCTCTCCAGGAATGTGAGATCTGCCAAAAAATTCTATAGGTCATCTATAATTTTCATAGATGAGTCTATAGAAAACAAACCCAACACAAAAATTCTACCCTTACCTATCCCGAACCTACACAACCCACCCATTCAGTTGGATTTGACGTGGCCCCTTGCGATATGCAAACATTAAGTGGAGATTTCAAGTCTTGGGCCTCTTTTAGAGACCAATTCAAGGCTATTTATGGCAATAATACCCGTGTAAGTGGAGTAGAAAAACTTTTCTACCTTAAAAATAAGACTAGCGGCGAAGCTAACGAAATAGTCGACAACGCACCCTTAACTAATGAAAATTTTCTTTCTTAGTGCTTGGACCCAACTAGTAAATCAGTATGAAAATAGAAGGATGCAAATTAATGCACAAATTCAAACTCTTCTAAATTTACCAGCGGTGAACACTATCTGCAGTGGTTCGATATGGAAACTTCAAAAAAACATAAATTGCTGAATTGCAAATTTAAATACATTGGAGATAGATACCGACAACTGGGATCCCAAGCAAACCCGAAGAGTATTTGAGACGACGTTAAAGAATTGCGGTGAAATGCTTCCTGGACTGATGTGGATATATTTTTAACGTATATATTCAAAGAATTAACTTATGTCAATGATGTTCGGGAAAGTAAGTCTAACCCTAACTCAAACACCCACCCAAAACTCAAATTCTTCCAGGACATCAATAATCAATTTGACAAAAGGGTAAAGACGTTCCACAATGTGACATACAACAATAAGAAAAATACCCGACCACAGAAAAAATTCAATTCCAAAGCAAACCTTCGAATACAACTCAAACCCACTCAAATACCCATAATTACCCAAAAACCGTCTGTGCAAACTGTGCAAAAATAACCACACTTTGAGGGAATGCTCATCATTTACTTCCCTGGGAGTAAATAAAAGAATTGAATTCGTAAGAAGGAATAGAGTATCAGAATGTGTACATCAAATGCAATACAATCTTTCTCTACTCTAACCTATTCGAGCGAAACCCAATTAGATGACAGACTTAAATTATTGAATATTAAAATACATGGTGAAGAATTCCCTGCTAGAGCGCATATTGACCCAGCTTCAGATTTTTCATTCATTTCTGATAAGCTAAGGCGCAAATTACACTTACCCAGCCTACCCATAGTTGCTGAAATATCAGGTTTAAATGAGGTTGTTGATATGATGATAAGATGTGTGATATACATCTTGGTTCTAACGCGAATAAGAAATTTTCACTGAATATTCAAGCAATTTTAGTCAAAGCACTCACTCGAAATTTACCCACTCAAAATCTAAACAATTTTTCATAAAAGAATTAGACAGAATCCCATTAGCGGATCCTAAATTTTATGAAAGTCGCTCAGTTGATATTATAATTGTAAGCGATTTTTACCCACAAATTATCGAAGCTGGTGTTAAGAAAGATATTCTTGGCACATTAATAGCTCAAGAAACTGAGTTTGGTTGGATTTTAACCGAACCAGTAAAAGATTCTCGCCCTTCCCGAAGAATCATTTCTTATTACAGTTGTCAAGGTTGATATATTTTTGTCCATATTTCACAAAATTGAAGAAATTCAACAAGAAACCATTCAATATGAAGATCATTGTATTTGTGGAGAAATTTATACTACAACTACCCGTCGTTTACCCAATAGCCATTATCAAGTATCTCTTCCATTTCGTCACCCTCAAATTGAGTTAGGAAATAGTTGGCATCACTTATAGCTCTCTTAAATCAGATTAGATTATTTTAAACAATTTGTGATATAGACATATATTAAAAAAAAATACAAGTTTATAAATAAACAGAACAAAACAATAGGTATTCGAAATTTATGAAATATGTCCAAACTAACAATTCGCCGCAGTATTGCAAATAAAAATATTATAGTTTGAGATCTATGTGGAAATGAAATTAAAGAAGAAAGTGATAACATACAATGCTACAACTGTAAAAAAACCTACCACTTTCAAAGTTCTGGCTTAAGCAGGAGAGAATTTGAGAGACTTGTAAAGAAAAGAACCTTTTAATTGTCAGATTTGTAAAGAAGAAGATAATAACATAAGACAAGAACTATATACAATATAAACAGAACTAAAAAAGTTAAACAAACTTGAAAAACTTGATGAGTTGACAGAATCAATAAACTTCATGTCAGCAAAATTCGGTTAAGTATTTAAAGATGTGGCAGAAAACAAAAGAAAAATTAATGAAATTGAAAAAGAAAACAAAAAAACTAAAATCTGAAATAGAAAAATTAAAATTATCAGTTAAAATTTTGAATGAGCATAGACTAAAAACTGATTGCATTATTAGTGGTCTAAAAGTTGTAGATGATAAAACGAGTGCTTTTATTACATACATACATAATTGGCCATTACAACCCTTCAGTCAGGATTACGGCCTAGCTTCTCACACCACTTATGTTGTGTGTGCTAATTTTATACATGAGTGGCGGGACCTACAGTTTAAAGTCGACTCCGAACGACTGATTTTTTTGAGAAACTTTTCATGGCAATTTTATTTACTCTCAGAGTTTTTGCCAGAAATCTGCTGAGAGGTAGTCGCCGAAGAAATATTTTTTTCATATTTCATTTTTGATGTCTGACCGGGGATTCGAACCCTGGCCTTTCGTCTAATAAGCCAACACACTACCTACTAGACTACGGCGACTGCTTTTATTATTATTATTTATTATTATTATACCAAATACCAAAGGTGGCAAGCAGTTGCTAAAATTTCTGAAAACATCGGTGTAAAAATGGATAATAATATTGTTGATGATGCTTATTTTTTAAAAAATAAATATAGGAACAAAGAAAATAGAACTGTTGTAGTAAAGTTTACTTCTAAAATGTACAAGAATAAATTTATGTCTTCTAAAGCAAAACTCAGAGAAAATGAAGAGACAAAAAATATATTTATAAACAATTTAAATAGCAAAAAAACTATGCATCTTTATAATTATGCTAAATCGTTGAAATCGATAGGCTATTAGTATGTTTTTGTAAGGAACGGAAGATTTTTTTGTAAAAAAAAGTGACACATCTAACCAGCAGCTGCTTCGTGACGAGGAGGAGGTTGATGAAATATTATTGAATGCAACAACTAGCAAACAGTGGGGTAGGAGATCTTTGATTCATCCAAATCAGGTTGTGGCAGAAGATGATGAAAATGTTGGTGGTGAGGATGGTGCCTCATACGTGTCTCCTTGCTAAAATTTATTATTATTTTTTCTTTTTAATGTAATAAAGATAAAATTTCAATTTTTATTTTACTGTCAAAAAATCAATATTTTCATAATTTTACCAAATTTTAAAAATCACATGAATTGTTTTAATCTTAATTATTTATATATTGTCAGTTTTAACATTAGGAGCGTTTAATCTATTGATAAATTCAAAAATTGTAAGTCAATCTTAAACTTCCTGATGTAATAGCACTACAAGAAACATGGTTCAAGAATGACTTAACCCAAATTTATACAATACCTGGATTTACTTTCATACATTGTTGTAGAGAAGATGGATATGGTGGTACATCAATATATATAAATAAAGAAATTGATTTTACTGTTAAAACATGCAAAAGTGAAAATTTTGTTGAAATCATGCCTATAACCTTATTAAATTTCGAGGTTAATTCAAAGCCTTTACAAATCGTTTCATATTATCGTTCACAAAAGTGCAGTGATTTAGTATTTTTTGATTTTCTTGACAATTTGTTAGACGAATTAGCTCAAAATCCATTAATAATAGTAGGTGACTCGAATATAGATATTTTCAAAACTGGTTCGAACACTGAATTAATTTCTATTTTTTATAATTATGATTGTTACAATGCTCACACCTTAATTACAACTCTAAAACCCTAGGCATTCGGTGGAATCCAAAAACTGACAATTTTTTCTTTGAGTCCAATAAAATAGAGAGAAAAACCAGCCTACACTAGGTGTGCAATTTCATATGATAACCAAACTTACCCAGGTTCCTATTTACTGCCTAGAGTACTCGAATTACAGACATCAACCGGAAGATTGATCCGGCCCATAACCAAGGTCGTAGTCCTAAATATACAATAATTAAAATCCTTAAAATAATCTTCCATATTTCACCCTTGTTATACACCCATTACGCAACCTAACACCCTTTAAACATCCGAATGCTTCCCCACAACTATTAATACTCGCCCGAAGATCCATTTCAGACTCCAGCCGACAAGAAATTATGGTTGATCTCAAGGTCGGAATTGAGAGTCTGTACCCATGTGAAATTAATACTCGGCGGCCCGGGAGGATGTTCACGCGAGTGAACAAATTTACTCAACTCTAACCCTGCCTTCCAATATCCCTTACACATATAACTAAAATAACATCTCTAACACACATGAACATTCACAATATATACATATACACACATTCATCAACATTCTTTCATCAACACCAAAAAAATTATTTATATCCTTGTTGATCAGTTGATTATCGACATCGAACACCCCAGCAATCCATACAAGAGTGCACTGTAGAAAATATTATAAAAACATTGAAATTATAAAATAAACATAAACAGAATAATAAAAATTATGAATAAATGCCATTTGTGAATTTTACATTTAAACATTAAATTAAATTTTGAATTAAAATCAAAAATAATTATTATTGCAAATACATATAAATGTACGTTTTACAACGTTTAAAAGTATATATACATAAAGCATTAACAAACACTTATCATTTACATATAAACAAATAATATAGAAAAGGTTTGTGTTTCTAAACTATTATACATATACCCTCTTTTACCCAAATACTAACCCTCACCCTATAACCCGTAAAAACAGACGGTAAGCTATTGAAGAAATATATTTAGGAAGCCTTTTAGTTGAAATGGGAATTAAGTACTTGTAATAATTGCAGATATCGTGAAAGACATTATTTTATTAAGCTTGATTCATGTGTGGTTCGAATAAACGTATTCGTACTGAAAAAATTTTCTAGTAAAGAGAATATTGTAATTCGGAACTTGTTGATATTAGAGGAAAGTTTATCATTGACACCAAAATTTACAAATTTTACTAATAATTATAATTTTATTATATATTTTTAAACTGTTAAATAGTCTGGCAGCATTAAACATCAATTAACTGGATTATTTTTGATTATTCGTTTTTTGTCATCTTAATCGAGCACACCCAAAATTAACCAAATTGAATTTTATTAAATACAGTGATGAAATTAATAAATGAATTAAAACATTAATTAATAATCTTTCATTATTCAACGGATTTTGGGGTGTACACAATAACCGGCGAACGAGGTTTGAGGAGCTAATACAGGAGGCATGGAATCCACATGTAAGGTACGTACAGAGACAAGACTTTCGGACTGTCTACATTTTTCACCAAGGGAAAAAAGAAATGGCAAAGGCAATTGAAGATACGCTGCAAAAATTGGCTGACACTCTCATGCAACTGCCCGCAACTCCATCACACGGCATAAATCTTCAGTCTTTCGACGAGAACAATGAATCATTTGATTCTTATTTGCAAAGAATAGAGAACTATTTTAATTTTAAGTGTACAAGTTGCAATGCTTCAACAAACTCAATACATCTAAGGTCCCAGTTTGTAAGAGGTACTAGAGACAACGACATTCGCGAACGGCTTCTAAAACAAGATGCTAGTAAAACCTTCGATGATGCCGTTAAGTTGGCATTGACAATAGAATCGTCTAAGCTCGAAAGCAAAGAAATTCATAATCAACACCCACAGGTAAATCAAATTAAAAATAATACTAAAACTAAGAATCAGAGATTTAAGAGAAATACAGTCAGCAGATTCGATAAAATAAAAGGCAGATGTTATAAATGTGGCAAAACTGACCATAAGGCTAACAAATGTACGGCTAGAAACTTAAAATGTTTTATATGCAATAAAAACGGGCATATTCAAGGAGTTTGTCTAAGCAAAAACGTTGCAGAAAGTCGTGCGATTGACATTACAAATGATGTTGACGAAGACACTGATTCAGACCCATTTCAATGCGAATATATTATACAGTGCAAATTGCTCAACTCAATAATATTAAAAACCAAACATTTATGGCAGAATTGCTAGTGGAAAAATCAAATTGCCGGATGGTAGTTGATACAGGTGCTCAATTCAATCAGGCACGGGCTCAATTCCGAATTATAAATGCAAGTTAGAATTGAAGGAAAATGGTGTTCCCAAGTTTATAAGGCATCTTCCAGTTACATACGTTCTAAAAGAAAATATTGAAAAGGAACTGCAAAGCCTGGAGAGCAATGGAACAATCACCAAAATTAAGTTCTTGGAATGAGGAACCCAAATTGTATCAGTCGTAAAGTCGGCTATGTGCTGACTACAAAGTAACAGTGAATCAATACCAATACCCACAGTTGACGATATATTTGCAAGAATGAGTCGAGGCAAATACTTTATCACTGGACTTACACCAGGCTTATTTACACATGGAAGTCAATGAGAACAATTCAATCTTACAAGCAATAAATACGCATACGGGACATACAAGATCAAAAGATTAATGTTTGGTATTAAGTCCGCCCCAAAGATATGGCAGACATTCATGAACTCAATATTACAATACATCGATGGCACGTCATGCTTTTTAGACGATATTAAAGTGCAGGGGAATGCTTACGAAGAACTAATAGAGCGTTTTAGGATTGTCCTACAGAGATTGCGAGAACATGGGCTACTTTTAAACAAAAGCAAGTGTCAGTTTCTTTTAGATCACATCACATACTTCATCAAATTGATGAATTCAGTATTAGACCAATGAAAGACAAAGTTCAAAGTATTCAAAATTGCGCAAGACTAACCAATATATCTGAAACTAGAACATTTTTAGGGTTAGTAAATTACTATCATAAATTTTTACCACAACTCGCTAGTCATTTACAACCGCTGTACAATCTGCTGCAAAAAGACGTGCGATTTGTCTGGTCCTTCGAATGCCAAAGAGTCTTTAATGGAATTAGAAATGAAATCGCGAGTCCTAGGGTATTAATACCGTTTGATGAAAAATTTCCGTTAGCTTTTGCTACATATGCTTCCAAGGTGAATTCATAGAAGGTGGCCTTAATAGGCCAGCTGTGGTGTATCGTCGTTGTCCAAAAATTTTTGGTTTTGTGTATTTTGTTTCGATAATCAATTTCGTATTCATAAACCCTCATATGTACCGCATGTATCCTTAACGATACGCACTAGAAATTCTTCAGGATTACTATTTCAAAGCAAATTATATTGAAATTTTTACGAGATGATTAACAATATTTAAGTCCTTAACACGAAATACATATATCTTTTAATCTACAACCTAGATTTACTGCATTTATATTTATTTAGACGAGTGATGAATTACCAAAAAAAAGGAATTCGGTCTCTCCAACTAGGTGCCTAAACTATGACAAATAAGAAATAACATTTGCTGCTGCCATTTTTCTCGATGGCCATATAAAAACAATGTTCTTTACCTAAAGTGGAAATGTTATTGACTATACGAAATAATTTTTTTTAATTTATAGGTGCTGCACTGTTGTATAATTTAGCATGATATCGAAATCATAAGAATTTTCAATACTTAAAATTATTTATTTTTTTTAATTGCCTTAATTAATTTCTTAAGTAGGTTTGAGGGTTAATTTTTTTGACAAGATGATTACATTTTAAGAAGAACAAAATGCCTGTTGTTTTTGTATTGTTGTATTTATTGTATTATTACGGTCACCTCTTAGAATGAATTCGCACTGTAGGCTTCTCCAAATGGATTTGGAGCCATGAAATCACATATTACTCCAGATAATGTTGAAAGACAAATCGCGTTTGCGTCACGTTAATTAACGAAAGCGGAAAGAAACTATTAACAAAGAAGCGACGGAAATATTCTGGGGATTAAAGAAGGTTTTCCAATACCGTTAAGGTCGTCGTATTACACTTATAACAGACCATAAGCCTTTGATTAGAATTTTTCATTCAAATAGGGATCTACCCGCAATGTCAGCTTTCCGGTTACTACACTACGCAAATTTTTTGTCTGGCTTTGACTACGACATACAGCACCAAGGAACACAATAATGCCGACTTTCTTTCAAGATTTCTAGTTTTTAAGCCTAATAATTTATTCCTGGAAGATCAAACAACTACTTTCCAAATTAACTAATTAGCTACTCTTCCGGTAACGCAAAAAGAAATTTGAAAGGAAGTAGTAAAAGACGAAGAGTACAAACAATATTTTAATGCTTTACAAATAGGGGAAACATTACCACATGGCGAGAATTATGGCGAATTTTCACTTATGGTTGCATATTTAAAGAAATACGAGTAATGATACCGAAATCACTCCGAAAGAGAATTCTGGATAAGCTTCATGTAGGACATTCAAATATTGTCCGAATGAAAGCTTTGGCGCGAAGCTACGTATGGTGGAAAGATATCGACAAAGACAACGAGGCGATTGCAAAAGGCTGTAATGAATGGAACACAGGAACAACCAATTAAAAGAGGGACCTCATCCATGGGAATACCCCACTGGTTCTTGGCGGAAAATACATATAGACTACGCCTGGCCGTTTACGAATACCCACATACTAATTGTTGTCAAATTCTCAGGTGTTGTGCATGCATATTGTCGTGTAAACTCATATTTCAAAAATATAAATAAAATGTGTTGCTTGCAGACGTACAAAATGTTTCCAGAGAGTGTTTTGAAGTAAAGTGAATAACTCATAAAGACGAGGCGTCGATATAGATCGGAAACAATTTTGTTTTAACGCTCCAGCTACGATCCTTTAAATTCTGAACATGTTGGCGGTGAGCCAGATGTACATCCTCATCATAAAAAAAGTGGAGGGAAAATAACATCATCCTCGGCACCAAATGTTAAAGCTATTGTTGAAGAAACTGTTGAAGTCATTTCATCCTCATCGGTGTTGGAGAACAAAGATTTTGTTTTAGATAAGTACATTATATGTATAATTATATTATTACATAAGTATATTATATATTAGCAAAGATAGTTTTTATACAGATATAAAGAAATGTACATGATAATAATTAATATATAATTCCTTTCACTACATAGAACTAAAAATATTGTAATTAAAGTCAGTTCTGTGAAAAAAAAGGAATTTGATAATTTCCGTAAGCTACATTGTTGAAAAAAAGTTTAAATTAAAAATGACTTGATGGAGGAATGTTTCAAAGGCATTGCCTTTACTTTTTGCTGGTTATGAAGTAGGAAAACACGACAATAAAGAAATGGACGAGAACACTAAACAATTGGAACAACGATTAGGAAAACATATAATAGAGGACAGTTTTGAGATGACAAATAGGCATAAAAACGATGATTTAAGTATTTTCGAAATAATAATGGCGATGACACTAATTTTACTGGTAATTGCCTTCATTATAAGACTGTTCTATATAGTACTAAAAAGAAGACAACAAATATAAAAATCTTTGCGTTTGTTGAATGTTACAAATGCTACACCTCTTGGCTTACAAATTAGATTAGCTCTAAGTATAAGTCCTTAAACAAAATCACCATATTTACAAATGATATTGTAATAGAATCCTATAAATGCTATACCTCTTGGTTGGCTTAGCTCCAGGTATATTCCTGCAAATAAAATCACCATATTTACAATTAATATTGTAATAGACATTAAATATTGAGTTAAAAAAAAGAAAGTCTATAACTAAATTGTTGTCACTATTGTCGTTCACTGTTGTCATTGAATTAGTAATACATATTGCAGCATTGTTGTCCATATTGGGAAACAGAATTCTTTATATCGCCAATAAAATCACAGTTTTCTTTTTTGTGCGCGCCTCTTGAACATTGCAGAACTGTTTGCAATACTTTTCTGAAAAAAAAAGAGATCTATAACGCCATCATTGTTGTTTTTCTCGATCACTTTAGTTACAGAAATTAGTTGGTCTAGTTGGTTCTTATCTCAACATTATTCCTAACCTTTCTTACTTATATTATCACAGATTTTTTTTTATTTTATTTTTTTTTGCTGTTGATGTTGCCTAATGTGCAAATAAGATGTTGAAGTGCCACTTGTATTGTACAGATTGCTCATTTTGGCATTTTCTGTACAAATAAGGCGAACAAACATTGATTGCTTAATTACACTCCTATATATGTATACTCTGTCAGTTCCAATTGGATGACATTATCTTCTTATATTTTTTATATACATATTTTTTATGTCCGTCTACAATTTTGGTTTCCGTATGGAATCTTAATTTTTTATAATTCTTTTCTTATAATAATTTTTGCTTTGTTCTTATTATTATTGCATTATTGTTATTATGTTTCTTGAAGATGAATTGGTTAAATTATGCAATGGGAAAGTATCATAGACAGCTTATTCCAGGCAAAATTTGACTAATCATATGTGTTTGAATCAAAATAGAACAATAAAACAAGAAGCGTTATAAAAACATTTATAAGTCCTAATTGAGAATTACAATTCCATTAGGGAAACTACATAGAAACTATGATAGATACACCACTCAACATAAAGAGAATGCAAGTGTAATCTTTCATACCTTTGGAGACAAATTATTGAACATTTTTCATAAATATAATATTACTACTAACGTACCTTTAACACTTGGTTAAGAAGTAGTGAGGGAGTTTATAGAAACAGAAGTGGACATAGAACAGAAAGTGTTGATTGAGGTACCTAAAATGGATATTACAAAATTCATTGATTTAACATCGAAAATATTACCAGAATTCAATGGAAGATTTGAAAATCTTCAAAAATTTTTGGATGCGCTAAAACTGTTAGATAGCATAAAAGAAACGCATGAACAGTTGGCAGTGCAGCTTATACACTCTAAAATTGGTGGTAGCATCCGAACACGGATAAATGGGTTGAACACCATTAAAGACATTGCAGAAAAGCTTAAGACCGATATAAAGGGGGAGTCTCCTGAAATAATTCTGTCAAAAATTGATCGGCTATACGCCAACTTGGGAAAAACTAATCCGTCTTCGCACAGGAAATAGAAAAACTTGTGCCAAATCTTTAACATTCAGCTTACATAGCTAATGGCTTGTCTGAGGAAACTGCGAACAAATACGTGTACAAGCAGCAGTTAAATTCTGCAATAAAGAACGTAAATCTCAGACAGAAGTAAACTTATAGTGGAAGCAGGCACGTTCACGAACGTAGAACAAGTAGCTACTAAACTATTCAACTCACAGACGGAACAAAAATTCGGAAATTTGTTGTATTTCTTGCCGACAACAACCCAATGGATATCGCGGGTGATTCCAAAACCGGCACAGAGGAAACAATATTCATGTAACCGAAATTATGAAAATTAACCGAACTTATACTAACACTATAATAAACAATGGTTATAACAATAAGCGTACACGTGGTAATAAGAATAATCGTTACCATAATGTAATACCAAACCGTAACAACCACAATAAATAGAGTACCAGCAATAACACTAGGCGTACATCATTAATAGAAATCCTCATATAATAAATAAAGCACTGAATCGAAACGACAACGACCCAGCAACGCCCATCTGGGGAAATAGAAAATTAACACACCCTAGTAATTGTTACACGACATATCTGCTTTCAGTTACTGATAATACCAGAATTTATAAAAATTTATCAAACTGGTTGCTCATTATAAAACACAATAGAAAGGACTTCAGCACATTTTAAAGGATACTGGTGCTAGTGTATCCGTACTGTAAATTGTTGAATAAAAACACATCAAAACTCAACTCCTTCCATACAATAATAAACTTAGGCATAGCGATAGTCCAGTGTATGTAAAAGAAAAATGACAGGCAGTTTAGTTAAGCGGGCTCGTTTTAATGAACGGATTTCCTTGTGTGTGGAGGACATTTCCACATACCAACTGATGGTATCTGGAGTTGACTTCATCAAAAATATATATTGTTATCCTTGACTTTGGAGAAGAAAAACAACTTTAATCCTCAGGCCGCGCAACAGTTCATATGAAATACTAATTGAATTAAAAGGTTAACCTACGTCACAAAACCTTCTATCATATACCGGGAAGAAGTGAAGTTATAAGAAGATTGTGCATTGAGACAAAGGATAAATATATATACATTCCAAACCAGGAATTTCTCCTGGAATATTTATAGCTAATACAATTACAACCCAGCGCATCCACCATACTGCTCGTGTCATTAACACGATAGATAAAAATGCATTCATCTCAAATACAAACATAACGGCAGATGATTTCAACCAATTATCAATATGGTCCAGGGACAAGAAACTCAAAATGAAAAACACCAAAGCGAGAAATAAGGATGTTTTAGAGAGACTTCCAAGTTAATTTCTCAATGTTCGCATATAAGAAACTAACGAATTTGTGTTCAAAATATACGGATGTTTCGGGCTATAATCAGAAAAAATTTCATTCAATATTTTTTTAAACAAAAAGTTAGACTAAAAGAAGATACACAGATATACATTAAAAATTATAGAATACCCGAAACAAAAAATCAGAAATAAATAGGCAAGAGTAGAAAGGACTAATTAAAAATAATTAATAGAACCTTCCACATCTGAGTTTAATAGCCCCATATTACTTGTACCCAAGAAGCCGCTACCAAACAGTAACGAGAAAAGATGGGAGGGTTAATGTTGTAGATTATAGACAAGTCAACAAAAAATTGCTGGCTGATAAATTCCCTCTCCCTGGAATTGAAGACATCCTCTATCAACTAGGAAGAGCTAAGTATTTCTCATGCCTCGATCTCAGGTCGGGTTTCAATCAAATAGAACTCGAAAATGACTCTCGTGACATTACTTCTTCCTCAAATAACACCGGTTCATATAGATTTAAAAGAATCCCTTACGGAATTAAGATCGCTCCGAATTCTTTTCAGCGTATGATGTCATTGGCCTTTGCTGGACTAGGACCATCTCAGGCATTCCTATATATTGATGATCTTGTGGTCCTGTGATGCTCAGAAGAATCTGAGGGACATTTTTTAAATATGTAGAAAATTTAATTTGAAGTTGCACCCTGACAAATTGTATTCTTTAAGCGTCAGGTAACATTTTTAGGCCACAAATGCACTTGCAAAGACATTTATCCTGATGATAGCAAATTTGAAACCATAAAGAATTACCCGACGCCTAAAAACGCGGACGAGATGAGAAGGTTTGTTGCATTCTGCAACTACTATCGTAGATTTATAAAAAACTTCGCTAAATAGTCAACTCACCTCACTTAATTGACAAGAAGGAATGCACAATTCGTTTGGTCAGAGGAGTGCGAAAAAGCATTCCATTTTTTTAAGAAAGCTCTTTTATCTCCACAAATAATGCAGTATCCATATTATGAAAAACAATTTTACATTATATCTGATGCTAGCAATAATGCCTGCGGATCTATTCTCGGCCAGGAATCCAACGATATTCCACTCCCTGTGGCTTATGCACCAAGAGCCTTTAAAAAACGTGAATCTAACAAATCAGTAATCGAACAGGAGCTCACGGAATATGAGGAATATGATTTTTCAATAGAATACATACAAGGAAAACAAAACTGCGGAGCGGATGCTCTATCACGCATTGACTTTAGTGATACAAAAATTATGGGCGAGAATATTAATATATTGAAGGTCACTACACGACTACAAAGCTGTAACAAAAACATCTGTGATTCTTATATGGGGGATGATAAAAAACAAATGAAAACCGCGCGCGTATGAAACTATTGTGTGAAACTAATGTGAAAAAATTAATTTGTTTAAAGTTTACCCAAATGGTCGATACTTTTAGGCGTTCACTAAAAAAGGGAAACGAATTTTGACCAAAATAACGATGGATGATTTTATTGTTAATGGAAAGATTGATTTAGATCAATGCTTACCAAAGCTTGAAAATATAGCTAATAATATGAGCATTCAAAAGTTGCAACTATCGGTCAATGATATAATATTTAAAAAAACTTGAGTTGGTGATTTTAAAGAGATTGCGAGCAGTAAATTAAGCAATTTAGAAAGTGCGCTAACCCCTAAAATAAAGGTGGTTACGGATGAAAAAGAAAAATTTGAAATAATAAGGAAAAATCATGATGATCCACTGCTCGGTGGCCATCCGGGGATTTATATTTTCTTGGAATGATCTTGGAAATATTACAAGATCATTCTGCTGAAAAGGGTGGTGTTGTACATGCATGTTGTCGTGTAAACTCATATTTAAAAACTATAAATAAAATGTGTTGCTTGCAGACATGGGATCAGCATTTTCCCACTGTTTTGTTAAACTAAATATTTCATTATAGAATGACATGCATGCACTGCAAATTCTGTGTAGTTTTAAGCTATTTTTATGCGGTTGATATTTTTAAGTTGTCAGTAATAAAATAAAGATGGAGCAGACTAGAAGCTCTGTCTCCAGTAAGACTAACAAAACTAATTGAATTCATTACACAAGTAAACAATAAAGATCCATCAAAAATCGTAAAAAAATTTAACTTAAAGTTCATTTGATAAGACAACATATGTATATATAAATATATGAGTCAATGGTTATCCTCTTTAAATAATAACTGCGGTAATTTTTGTCTGATTTTATCACACGAACTCTCAATTTCTCAATGCACTTTAAGAATATCACCACTTGTTTTATAGTTTTTAATTAAATTTTGCAATTAAGAGTGGCTAAACTTGAAAAAATTATATTTTCCAAGTTTATCCCATCAAAACTCAAGAGTAATCCCTCCCCTTTCTAAAAAAGCTTTAGATTTTTAAAATTAGTTGAAACATATTTGCGTAATTAATAAAAATATTAAAAAACCGTTTTTGTCAAATGAAACAAGTTTGGAGGGTTCGAGAAATATAACAAAATGTATATTTGAATTCTACTCAACTAACTGAGCAACCTAGACTAGGTAGCTACTCGGGTGTATTTAATTTTTTGTATTTTGTCGCATAGTGTAATTAATCTTTTATTATTAAACGGATTTTGGGGTGTAAACAATAAATTTGTATACGATTCATACAAAATTTTAGTGAAAACGGAAGACAGGGAGAAAATAGCGTTATCTACTGCGTTTGATCAATCCGTGTAACATTTGGGTAGAAAAAGCCCCTTCTACTTTCCAAAGAATTCTGAACTTTACTCTCAGGGAATGCATAAATAAAATTAGTATCATGTTATACCTCGATGACATACTTTTATTGATAACATCTTTAGATGACGATTTACTAAAATTAGAGAAAATTTTGAAACAAATACGAGAAGTTATATTAAAAATACAGATCGATATATGTATTATTCTATTCTAACACCAGACGGTATTAAACAAAACCCGAAAAAGGTAAAGATTATCCAAAATCTCAAACTTCCAGACGAACAAAAGAAAATTAAGGCCTTCATTAGAGATTATGCAAAAATTGCACACCTAATCACAATATATTTGTAAAAAAAACTAAGGCTTTCCATAAATTTAAAGATATTCTAATAAATCCTCAGAGTTTACGATTTCCCAATTTTAATAACAGGTTCCAGTTAATAACAGATGCCGACTGTGGAAAAAAGCTGCTTGCCATAGTTCGTGGCGTTAAATACTTCAGGCCATATATCTATGATGTTGAATTAGAATAGAAAACAGATCACCAACTGAAGTCGATACAAATTTCGGCAAACTGAAACTCCATCCCAGACGAACGAAATAATTCACGTGGATACGTATGTTAGTAGCAAACAAACATTTATGGTTTTCATAGACAAATTTTCTAAGTACGCAATACATTTCCACCTCCATGATAGAAATAAATTAACTTTTGCCCAAAAAATGCGGGAATTCCTAACAAGAAAAGGAAAATTTAAAAATTTTGTTTTCGATAATGTAACAACAAAAATTTTAATATTCGTAAATTTTGGAGACTCAGATATTGAAAGACTGAATGATACAATTACTGAAAAAATTAAAGTATTTAATTTGGACGAAAAAGTATCACTAATAGAACAAATAGCTAAGGATATAAAATTTTACAACATAAAAATCGCACAAACAAAACAGAAACCGCTAAAATTACATCGAACATAGAAAAGTAAAGTAAGAATTATAAAAGTGTTCGACACAAAGAGCAGTCGTATTTTACAGAAAGAAACCTTAATAACGTTAATGCTAATAATATTAAATTAGTACATGTTCTTAAAACTCGAGGCAAAAAAATTAAAAATATTCCCTCAAAAAAGAAGAAATTAAAATATTTAAAATATGATAATAATAATTATTACGTCTTTAACAAGATTAAGATTACTCCTGGTTCAGAATTACATTTAACTAAGACACCTAATATGATAAATAGGCAATATGAGTATTTATCCCTGCATTAAATGCTCCGCTGGCTAACTAATTATTCTCATTATCGCCGACTGGCCTACTAAGTGCATTACCGAAAGCCTAGCAGCAGAAATCAAGCAATATTCATACAAGTTTAGCTTTTCAGTTCAATAGAACAACACATCAGAGTAATAGCTGCCATAGGCCCACAAATTCCATACGTTATCCACTACAAAATTAAAAGAACCTACAGATTAACTGTCACGGGCCACGACAAACAGAACCCAAACCCAAACCAATTACGTTGGAAGATTCGGCCAGTGATGGGCATCCACAAAATGGATATAACAACCAAAGGCAATATTATTTTTACAACCGGTTTGGATCGGACGCCCACATTCTCAAGCCACGTATTCAAAATAAAATATTCAAAGAATAAATAACCTCTATAAGGACGGTTTTTAAGGAAAGGTTCGAAGAACCCTGCATTATCGGGACAGTAAAAGACATAAATAATAAAAGATAAAATGTTGGTGCTCGGTGTATATTTCCACCACCACACCATATTGTTACGTTTTTACCGTTTGAAAACGTTTGAAATATGAGCTCGTAGATTGCAAACAAATATAAAAAATAAATTTGTGTTTAATTTAAAATAAATTCTTTATTATTCGCACAATTTTGTGTGCCACTGTTCACAACTTGTTTTAACAACAACAATTGCATTATTTGTTATTCCTTTTGTTTATGCCCTTTGCGATAAACAATTGTTCACAATTGTTGTTGAATACGTCCGTTAGTATTCACACCAAGATTGCTTTCTTCACACGCACAGCGTCTTTACACAAGACTGACTGAATTTTTACTCTGACTTTGCATGCTTTGCCTTGCCCTTTATATAGCGACATAAACAGTCTGATGAAGGTTCTTGAAGGCTTCGCCTTCCCGAAATGACTATAAATGTAAACATCATTGTATGCTTTCTTGTTTGTTGTTTTTGTATCTTGTTTTCGTTCGTCCCTGCAAATTTGTTGTTGCTTGTTGTTTACTTGTTTATTCCTTTTTCGTTATACTGATGTTGTTATTTTTTTATTGTTTATTTTGTTTATTAATCAAGTAAACAAGTCCGCTATTTTGTTTTTGTAGCTTTTGTTTAACATTTTAATGTTAAACGATGATACACCATTTACATTTTCGTAACACTGCCGCACACTTAAGCCTATTCGTCCCGAATAGGCTCCATTATTTCTTCTCCCATATTTCGCTCTTCGCTCTATGTGAACTACCTTCTTTTTTCAATTGGTTTTTTTATTTTATTACTGATAACTTAAAAATATCAACCTCATAACAATAACTTATTCTATCTTATTAATAAGCTTAAAACTACAAGGAATTTGCATTGCATGCATGTCATTCTATACTCAAATATTTAGTTTAACAAAACAGTGGGAAAATGCTGATCCCATGTCTGCAAGCAACGCATTTTATTTATATTTTTGAAATATGAGTTTACACGACAACATGCATGCACAACACCTCCCTTTTCAGCAGAATGATCTTGTAATATTTTCAAGATCATTCCATGAAAATAAAAATTTTAATTACAAATGAAAATTTTAATTTTTTAATACTATATTATCGACATAGATTCTTACATCTATTAGGTGGAGGGGATCCGCCTACCTATATTTATGAGCTTACTTTATTAATGAATAATTTTACTCTATTCGTGTGAATCCTAGACGTCTAATCTTATCAATACATTTCTGTCATCTATACCTATGACCTTATAAGGCCCTATATACAATTGGTCCAGTTTGTGTCCAGGTGCATTTTCTACTAGCACCATGTCATTAACCTGAATGTCCTGTGGATGCGTCATTGTGTCGTAAGTTTCTTTTTGCCTAAGTTTTGTTCTTTCAATCAGCAACCTGGCTCTTTGGTGTGCCAGTTGCAACCTATATTTAACCTCCCTATCGTACGCGTCAATATTGTAAATTGGGTCCACCGCCCCTTTCACAAGAAAGTTGAGCGGCGTGGGTGGTTTCCAGAACACCAGCTCAAATGGGCAGTAACCATGCACAGATGAGGGGGTTGTGTTGTAACAAAATTCAAAATAGTTAACCCATTCGCCCCAATCTGTTTTATTAGGTGATAAATAAGTTCGCAAGTACTCATTGAGCGTTCTATGAGAGCGCTCAACGCTGCCCAAGGTTTCGTGGTGGTATGCCGTGGAATGCAATTGCTTTATGTTAAGCAACTTACAAAGTTCAGCAAGCACCTGATTTTTATATTCTGAACCTATGTCTGTGAGTAATATTTTCATGGGTCGGAATTTCAATATGCAAACGCTTTCGCCAGCGTTTTCGCTGACTTATGAGGTATGGGGAAGCTATTAGTTACTTAGATAGGACGCATAATATTATAACAGCGTATTCGTTTCATGCATTTGCTTTTATAAATGGCCCTATTGTATCTATAATGACAATGTCAAGGGGATTAGCAGGGATTGGTGTAATCACCACTCTTTTTGTTTCGGCTATACTTTGTTTAACTGAAATTGCACACAATTTTTTACGTACATGGTGACTTGTTTAGTCATGTTTTTCCAAAAATAGTTTTTTCTAAGTTTATTTAATAATCGTGTGATCCCCTGGTGGCCACCGAGCAGTGAATCATCATTTTTCTTTATTATTTCAAATTTTTCTTTTTTATCCGTAACTACCTTTATTCTAGGGGTTAGCGCACTTTCTAAATTGCTTAATTTACTGTTCGCCATCTCTTTAAAATCACCAACTCGAGTTTTTTCAAATATTATATCATTGACCAATAGTTGCAACTTTTGAATGCTCATATTATTAGCTATATTTTCAAGCTTTGGTAAGCATTGATCTAAATCAATATTTTCATTAACAATAAAATCATCCATCGTGATTTTGGTCAAAATTCGTTTCCCTTTTTTAGTGAACGCCTAAATGTATCGACCATTTGGGTAAACTTTAAACAAACTAATTTTTTCACATTACTCTAAGCAATAGTTTCATACGTGTGCGGTTTAGTTTTCATTTGTTTTTTATCATCCCCTATATAAGTATCACAGATGTTTTTGTTATAACTTTGTAGTCGTGTAGTGACCTTCAATATATTAATGTTCACTAAAGTCAATGCGTGATAGAGCATCCGCTCCGCAGTTTTGTTTTCCTTGTATGTATTCTATTGAAAAATCATATTCCTCAAGATCCAATCTCATTCGTGTAAGTTTGGATGAAGGGTTCTTCATCGAAAATAAGTATACTAGAGACCTATGACCGCTTCTTACTACGAATCTTCTACCATACACATACGGTCGGAAAAAAGCTATAGCCCAGTGTTATGCCGTGAGCTTCTGTTCGATTACTGATTTGTTAGATTCACGTTTTGTAAAGGCTCTTGGTGCATAAGCCACAGGGAGTGGAATATCGTTGGATTCCTGGCCGAGAATAGATCCGCAGGCATTATTGCTAGCATCAGATATAATGTAAAATTGTTTTTCATAATATGGATACTGCATTATTTGTGGAGATAAAAAAGCTTTCTTAAAAAAATGGAATGCTTTTTCGCATTCCCCTGACCAAACGAATTGTGCATTCCTTCTTGCCAATTAAGTGAGGTGAGTTGAGTATTTAGTGAAGTTTTTTATAAATCTACGGCGTCGGGTAATTCTTTATGGTTTCAAATTTGCTATCATCAGGATAAATGCCTTTGCTAGTGCATTTGTGGCCTAAAAATGTTACCTGACGTTTAAAGAATACAATTTGTCAGGGTGCAACTTCAAATTAATTTTTTTTACTTTTTAAAAAATGTCCCTCAGATTCTTAAGCATATGATTGCCTGAGAATGCTGTCCTAGTCCACAAAGGCAATGACATCATGGAACGCTGAAAAGAATCGGGAGCAGATCTTAATTCGTAAGGGATTCTTTTAAATATGTATATGTAACCGGTGTTATTTGAGGAAAAGTAATGTCACGAGAGTCATTTTCGAGTTCTATTTGATTGAAACCCGACCTGAGATCGAGACATGAGAAATACTTGGCTCTTCCTAGTTGATCGAGGATGTCTTCAATTCCAGGGAGAGGGAATTTATCAGCCAGCAATTTTTTGTTGACTTGTCTATAATCTACAACTAACCTCCACCTTTTCTCGTTTTTGTTTGGTAGCGGCTTCTTGGGTACAAGTAATATGGGGCTATTAAACTCAGATGTGGAAGGTTCTA
>QOCX01000974.1:0-11805 GCA_005959815.1 Sarcophaga bullata
TTTAACCAAGTAGTTGCCCTTTTTTAGGACAGGACTGAGAACACTGATGTTCCAATCGTGGGTCATACTTTCCTCCAGAAATATTTTGTAAATAAACTGGTACATACACACTACCAGCTCAGTCCAGTCTTAAACAATTCAGCAGGTAGTCCATCAGGACCTGCGGCTCCATTGTTCTTAAGCCGCAAAATCGCTGCGAAGGAATTTTCACTCTGTCATCATTGATTGTGTTCGGTACATCATCATCTCTAGAGGCTTAGTGCCGTCATCGCCTCAATACAACAGAGTAGGTAAGTGTTGTTTCCAACAACTACAAGCACCTGCGATTCTGCAAACATCCTTGCAGGGAGGTACTGCAGGCTTAAAGGCCTCGGTTAGGCGCTTAACCCTTTGAGAGAATTTTCGAACATCAGTTGTACAGATGCAAACTTGATATCCTCACGCTCTCGTCTTTTCTGTTCCCCCTTCTTGCGTCTGAAAAAGCGTCTCTCGTCCCTTCTTCCCACTCTGTAGTTCTCGACAATGGCTCGCGTTGTGGCAAACTGGAATATTCTTATATGAGGCGTCATTCGCTGCATTTGCCTCGCGACAATCGTCGTCGTACCGTTGGTTTTGTTAGGGTATACGCTCGAAACTAAGGACAACGTCCGCAGTAGTTCGCAAGAAGTGAGAGATATTGGCCCGCAGTCGACCAATGCCGTTGCGATTGGATAGGAATTGAGGGAGTTTAACTGAGAGTTGAGCGAAAACACCTCAGCTATGCATTGTGATCGCAGTTTCTTGTCGCCCAGCTTTCGCAATGTACTAGTTCGCACAGACCTCAAAGCACTAATGCGCAGTCGAATCTTTGCTTTGTGCCTTCCTCACAATGTGATCAATCTGCTTGGCTGCTTACCGATCAGAGGACAACCAAGTGGCTTTGGTGACCGTGGCGAAATCGATCAGTGTCATACAGTTGGAGGTAGTGGTCATGTGGAGGCTGAACTAACTGACAGTGGGACCAAAGATACCTTCCCCCGAACCTTCGTAATAAAATCTGCGATATACTTATCATATATGTCCTCGGGATCAACGTAGAATGCGTCTTTAGCCGCACCGTCCCTTATTTCCGTCGAGGCGTGAGCACAAAATAAGCTTATGTTACAGAACTTAGCTTCGATGCGGATTGTGACTATCCTTTTGTTCACAGTAGTGAACCCAGAAACGAGATGACTCGATCTCACAATTAATCCGCATTTAAATTCGTGCTTTTCTGCGTGGTAGCTCTAATAAATAACGCACGATGCAAGCCTTTTTCATCGTTGCCCTAACTATCGCATTTCCTGGATGGCAGTGATGTCAGTCCTGTATTTTATAAAGTGTCAACTTGAATAAATCAAAACAAGAATCGTTCTGGCGGTCGCCATATTGACCAAATCAGAAACTTTATCTTGTTTGCGTGCATCCCACCCCATAAAGTTCTTAAACATCTGCAAACATCCAAAAAATAACACAAATTCTCAATGTTTCATTTAGACTGCTTCATGTAACATTGTTTTGGAAAGTCTCTGAAGTAATAATGATACCAAAAACCTGAAAAGCCTCCAACTGAAGTTAAAGCATATCTATTTCGTTTTTGACCACCATATCGAAATTGTATAAAAAATATTACAGGTTCGCATCAAACAGTTGACAAGGGCACTTAGTTCCTAAACCTCAATTTGGTTTTAGAAATGCATATTCCACAACTGACCAGGGGTACCATGCCACCTCAGTTTGTCCGTTGCTAAATCCTCTGGTCGGTCCCCCGACTTATAAAAACAAGGATTTTGTTCAGATCCTGGATATGCTTACAGCAGCCCTTGTCCATGTGTTCCGTCACCTTTGAAACTCTATTAGCAACAAAAGTTTCCCATATGTACATAAAATTTAATAGTTCTTTCCAGCCTAGACTAGTATTTCAAACAATATATTATTAGTAAGGGTAAAACGGCCAATCCTTTGATTATCAGTTTTGATGGCGTCCAGTATACACTAGTGGCAGAAAATGAAGCAACTGATAGCTATTTCAAATTTTTGATTTTATTAATTTTTTAAAAAATTAATTATAAATCAACTCTTAAAAGTTTTCTAATTTCCTAAAAATTTTACCAGTTAAAGGAATATCCTATATTTTAAAAAACAACAATTCATCTTTGGTAATCTCGTTTAAAAGTAGAAATTTCATTTAAGACAAATTTTAATATGAACTTAACACGAAAATTCACGAAAAGATTTAAAAGTGACGAAAAGCGTATCAAAAAATTAAGGTAATAAATAAAACGAAAAAAGGCAATCAAAGTGAAAATAAAAACATCACTAAGCGCTTGGAAATGTAAGTGTCTCTTCTGTATTAGTTTTTTTTACATACATACATAACATAATTGGCCATTACAACCCTTTAGTCAGGATTACGGTCTAGCTTCTCACACCACGTATGTTGTGTGTGTTAATTTTACGCATGAGTGGCGGACCTACAGTTTAAAGTCGACACCGAACGACAGATTTTTTTTTTGAGAAACTTTTCATGGCAATTTTATTTACTCTTAGAATTTTTGCCAGAAATCTGCTGAGAGAAAGTCGCCGAAGAAATAATTTTTCATATTTCGTTTTTGATGTGTGACCGGGATTCGAAACCCTGCCCTTTCGTCTAATAAGCCAACACACTACCTACTAGACTACGGCGACTTTAACTAAATAATAAAAAATATTAAAAAATATAAAATAATAAAAAATATAAAAATATGCCGAAGGGAAGCTTAAAAGAGCAGACTATAGAGTCTTGATTTCGTCATTTTTACGATTAGCTGTTCATATGCTTAAGTATGGCAAATATAAACTATAGTTTTTAGTGTGGCAGATTTGCCACACCGTGGCAAGGGTATTTGTGTAGATTTTGTTAGTGTATGGTAAAAAAAATACCCAACATTTGCAAATGGCATGATGCCAGACCATTTGCCCAAGATTGTGAATTGCCCTATTCTGTATATTTGAAAAAATGTGAAGTCTTTGTTAAGTTTGATATACATATTATAGACGTGCAAAGTTGTAACTTAAAGTATTGTCGAAACAGATATACCTTATACGTGACAGTTACTATGGGTATAAATGAGAGAAGGAGTGTAACCAATGTTGTATAGTTTTGCTTTTGCATACACACTATACTCATAAAAACCAATACAGTTCCTTATTGTTTTGAGTAGAGTATGTTCTAGAATAAGTTTTTTCTTACGGAATAACTGTTGTAACCATAAGTATTTTTAAATATTCATGGTGAAACAAATATATAAGTAAATTTTGGTGCTGTAAGTAAATGTTAATAACAACAAATCGTGCGTCAGTGAATAATTTACTAAAATCGCCACATCTCTGGAAAGCTTGCATCAATCTGCCTCGAATAAACGGAAACACATAGGCCTAAAATTGGTGGAAGAACCTTTCACTATCAACTGATTCACCGACATTAAGGGGGAAAAACACTTTACCCTCAACCTAGGCCTGCTAAATTCACATCACTTAATCTCCAGGCCCTACCTATTCCATTCCCCTTTTTTCAAAAAAAATTTTTGGACACCATTTTTCCAAAATCATTCATTTCCACATTCACTGCACTTTATTTGCATAGTAATAAGTTACTTATTGTATTTCACCATCAACTACATGTATTTGTTTGTGAGAAATGTAGGAAAACATATATGTTACTCTTATTGTCTCTTTATCTACTCAAACCATAACTGCTACAAAGAATAACAATACCAACTTATAACTGAAACACCTAACCACTCATCTAATGTATGTTTCAAAATTATAAGAACACTTTATTATGTAAAATTTTTCATAACAAATATTCATATTTTTTATAAATTATTTTGGAAATCTGTAGATAGTTGAAAGTAGTATTCATAGATATGCAATATATATTTTTTGATTTTATAATTCTTAATATTTTTTAAAGTATTAAGTACGTCAGTGTTTCATAAATATAAAAACAATATTTGACCATTCGGAACAAATTGAATTTTTTTTATAAATTTAAATTTTCGTATTGGTGATTTCCCGAGTAAACACGATTGGACAATATACCCCAAATATTTGCCATGGAATTTACATCGGGAGAACACGCTGGCCACTCTAAAAATTTAATATTTTTTGAATTAAACTAATTTTTGGTAATTTTTGGTATGTATGGGAGCGTTATCTTGCTGAAAAATATAATTTTTCGTAGGATTTTGCGCCATGAAATTCAATAAACTCATTTCTAGAGTTCTGGCGTAATCAGTACTGTTCATTTTACATGAAACAAATTGAACCCAAACCATTAGAGATCCACCGCCAAAATTTCTCTTAGACAAATGTAGAGATTCTTTCCTGACATCTCTCCAATAGCCCCTGTTTCCATCTGGACCATCAAAATTCCTTTTTTTTCGTCTGAAAATATAACCTTATGTGAGGTTGATGGTTATTTTCACATCTACACAAAATTAAATAAAGTCATACCTGAGACCAATTAGTTTGCATATTTTGCTTGGCGAACAGCAGTCTTGCTGCCACATGACGTGGAAGTAACCGAGAAACTACAGTAAATTTTGAATATTTTATGTTTTTACTTTCTGTTATTGATCTCCATATGGTTGTTTTTGATACGGAGACTTCCGTTGAGGTTTTTATAGTTTTATGACTTAAAGTTGAATTGCTCGCTAAGCGATTAATGTGAGCTTTTTTCGTTGGGAAAGGAGTTTTTTCCGTCCGGATCTCTTCGTTTGTCCATAATTCTCAGGATCACTTAAAAAATTTATCACCACATTCACACTTCTACCCAATTTGCGAGCAATTTCTCAAAATTTAAAATTTTGGTCTTTAAAGGCCAAAATTTTACCACGTGGCATAGTGAAAACACAATTTTTTTTTCTTTATTTTAGTACCAATTATAGCTGATGTTAATGCTTCACTAAATTGCATTATCAGTTTTTCTTAATTCGTTTTTATAATTGTGAAACAAACAAATAATGGAAAACTTCCAGAAATGCAACAACAATTTATAAATTATTGTTTTGAATATATTTAAAGAGTAAATACAAATATCTATTTCTCTTAATTGATATTTGCATATCAATTGAATACCATAAGAGAATTTTGGAAAAAATAAGTGTTCTTATAATTTTGAAACACCTTATACGCACTCATTTCAGTATACACACAGAAACATGTGCAAACAGTTGTGACTGTGCACGTTTTTAATACATATTGTTACAAAAATGGAAATGGTGTAACGTCGTTTAACATTAAAATGTTACACAAAAGCTACAAAAACAAAACAACGTTGTTGTTAGAATCAGTTGTGAACAGTGGCACACAAAATTCTGTGATTAATAAAGGATTTAATTGAAATCAAATACAAATTAATTTTTATTTTTATTTGCAATCTGCGAGCTCATATTTTAAATGTTTTTAAAGGTAAAACGTAACAATATATAAGAAAAATGAATTATATAGGAAAGCTAAAACATTTTAAATACTGATAAATAAATAAAATAATATAAATAATATATATATATATATAAAAAATACGGAATTTAAAACATTTTGTATGTATTATGTATTGAATATACAAAAACCGGAATAAAGAGTGGAAAGAAAATAAAATCATTCATAATTTACAATAAGAATGTACAATAATATGTGGAACAATAGGAAATACTAAAATACGCTCTCAGTGGCAGCTGTAGCTCTTCCAGTGTCCTGTAACCCTTCCAGCAATGACTCTTCCACTATTGGTGGATAAAAACTTTGTTCTTTAATTTCCAACCGCCAAGTGCCCATCACATTGTTGCTGCCGTACGCTGGAACTACATGGAAGCCCTGATTGGTGATTCTCGATGAGTAGTTCAAGGCTGCAATAAGAGTGTCAAAAAGGCATTAATGTCCCTTCGTGACCGTCCTTACGGAACATCGTGTGTTGTTGTGCTCCACATTCTTGGCTACGATTTTCCGATTCGGACCAGTATTTGTTGTGCATCTACGCGTTATAATTCTTTGGGCTATGATTATTTTTCGAAATTGCATACAGTACGTAAGACGATAATTTTTCTAACTTAGCTGTCATGGCAGCTGGTTGAGTATGACGAACTAAAAAAAGAACAAAGGAAATGAGCATAATACAATTAGTGCATGTTTTTGACTTAGTCTTTATAATGGTGTTTCAGCTAAAATTTTGATTTATTAATTTAATTTTTGAGTACAGTATGTGTCAGCACAAAATACACAGAAGGGAAAATTATGACGTTTAAAAACCGCTCATAGCAGCAGCCTTTGCTGGCGAAATTAGAGCGAGAAGAAAAATGTTATATCTTTTGCGAAGCAAATGTGTTAGAAGCAACAGATATACAAAGTAAAAACTGGAAGATAAAGTAGAAAAATTAAATGTAAATAAACACTTATTTTATGTTAAAAAAGAGTAAATTTTGAATATTTTTTAATTTCTTCAATGAAAGTTTTAAAATTTAATTAATTAATTAAAAATAATATTAATCGAAATATGGGTGATTTTCGGTCACAATGAATATAGTTTTTTGTGCAAAGGGTAATTAAGAAGCTAAATATTACAAGATCAAAATAAGACATAAGCTCTTAAAAAGTTTTTCTTGCTGAAATTTGCGAATATTTTTTAATTTATTGAACGAAAAAGTGAAAAGTTATTATTATTATTAGTTCTTATTATTATTTTTTAATAGTTTAACACAAAAATTACATTTTATATTAACACGCGCCAATATAAAGAACCCACCCCAAAAATTTAAAAAAAAAACATAAATAACCAAAACAGAGAAAATGAGAGAGAGACAGAAATACTTTTTTGGTAATATTTGCTATCCCTCTCACATTTCGCCAGTAACTGTCAAATTCCGTTTCCTTACTAATTATGCTGTGTGTGTCAGCCTCAACAGGTAACTTGCAGTTTCAAAATCGGCCGTTCAATAATGATATTATTAGTCTGTATTTCGTGACCTCTCTAATATGTTTCGAAAATAATTTGCTTAACCCACCCATTTCGTAACTGGTAGCAAATCTTCTTTAATAAGAACTTATACTTTCATACTTTTCCATTTTCCAATATATTCGCTTTTCCAACGACATGTAAAGACATGACCTTAAACCGATTCTAACGTTTCAGAAAAACTATGTTTTCCAGAGATGTACTCGTCGCTTCTGGAAAAGCAAGATGTCAATTGAAAAAGTTGGAAGAGGTTTTCAGACAATAAAGAAATTGGACGCGAGCTCTATACGTATAATTAAGATGTAAAACTCTTAAACTTTAGATCATCGGTTACCTTTTTCAAATGGGATTTCATGTTTTTGCAGCAGCCTCCTAGAGGTCGCCCATGTGGTGTGCGAACGATGGATACACGTACAGCTAAAACCATGTGTGCTGTATCTTTCGCTAAGAGCTTTCCAGGCTTTTCATTAATTCGTTATGAGGCTTAAGAGCAAATACTTCTAATTTCTGTCATCGTCCGAGAACATTGTTGTTGTAGACCCCCACGATCAGTGAATCTTTCAAATCAGGCAAGAAATAGACAAGAGCTGCTATATTACTTTACATTAGAAGCTCTTAATGTAAATTGACTAGCAAAGTCGACAACGGTGTACGTAAATGGCAAAGGAAATATAAACCTTTCCGCAAGATTTAATGAATATATTCAATAACAAGTTTATCTAGTGAAATAGGGTGCTGTTAGTTGAAACCTTATCCGAAATTGTTGAGCCCACAACTCGCCATAATCTATATTATTTTCAATATGGCAACGTCGAATTTTAACAAAATGAGAATATATAACAAAAAACGAAGACCGTCGTTGCCACTTCGTTAAATTTTTTAATTGAGCATTTTTATTGACATTGTTCTAGCACTGTCATATTTTTGAAAAAGGTAACTTTATTTTTTTTTTATTAGTTTTAAATAACTAAAATAAATTAAAGGTGACTTTAAATTTCACTTTAGTTAATGTTACCTTTAACTAAACCCAACTTTAACGGGAAGTTGTAATAATGGCCTCAAGGTTTTAAAGAGTGATGAAAATTCTCTCAAAAGATCTTGGTTAGATTGTGTAGGGTGGAAAATTTAAAAGTTGAAATTTAACTTAAGAAAAATAGCTGCCGCCGCTGGCCTCAAAGTACCTCGTTTGATCGGGTACACTATTTTCCGTGCTTTTTTTTTTTTTTTGGAGTGTATGGGATGTATCTCGGGAAGGGCATCGTTGCCTTTCAACGGTTTCAAATCGCAGCTCCTTGACGGTCAATTGACATCACTATTTTGGCTAATTAAACGGCCATCAAACATTTGATGCAATAAATCGATTGTGACATGAGATATGTGACAAGTTCCGCCATCCTGGTGAAACCAAACATGGTTCACATCAATACCATGAAGAGCGGGTATCTCCATTGACCGTCCTTATTTCCAAAGAAAAATTGCTGTGGTTGTGGTTGCTACACTTTTTCAGGCTTCAATCATTACATACTTTAGTACTTTTAGTACTATTACATACTTTAGTACTGTGTAATTCACCACAAACAACGCAAACTGTGGCCAACTTACAGTAGGATCTTGTATAACCATATTCTTGACAGTTTTGGCTCCCAATCGTTTGTATGGTTCTTTTACTGTTAATGAACCGTTTTTAAAAAGCAATTGTTCCAGTTTTTCATTGCGAATGGCATAACTGATAGTGTTAGAAAAAGAGCCATAATGCTTACGTTTTTGTCGCAGGATGCCTATACGTTACTGGAGAATTTTCTGAGACCAGCTCAAATTGATGCTATCGAAACAACTTTGGAAGCCTGTATTGCCCCGATGAAATATTTCAAACCATCATCATCGGCATTTTCACAACGGTTTAAATTTTATGGTGCTACCAAGACACCAACCGAATCAGTCAATGATTGGGCGGTTCGAGTGAGAGCTTTGGCTACCAAGTGCGAGTTTGGTGAACATCTGGATACGACGATCTGTGATAAATTCTTAATGGGGCTGAAAAAGGGTCCAAGCAGGAATAAAATATTTTTAGAACAAGTACGATGACGTTTCAACGTGTGGTTGAAATCGCAAATGTTGCAGCGTATATTCAAGAGCAGCAGATCGTAAGAGGGGTTAAAAACGAACCTTTGAACTACTTTAATAAAAAGCAACGAGGCCCAGTCATGTGAACAGAGGTAAAGTAGTCAACCTAAACAGCAAAAGGACAGAGCTGAGCACCAACAACAGCAGTGTAATGTTTGTGGATATACGAACATTTTAAGAATATAAATAAAACGATTCCGTTTTTGGTTATTTAATCTGGGGGTCCGCCGCTTCTCGGTCTTAATTTTTTGAATTTTTTTGATTGAAAACTAAGTAATTTAAACTATACTGCACAGAATTACACTGGTCTAGACATTGATACGATTTTAGAAAAATAAAAACTGATGGTTCACTAGGTTTATTTAAGAACTAAAAAGCTACATTGCGGATAAAAGAGGATTCATGCCTCAATTTTTTTCGACCGAGACCACTCCCAATTATGTTCGCTTAAGGTTTTGGAACCCGTAGATCATAGCGAGTGGGGTACTCCCATAGTACCGATTTCGAAAAAAGATGGCAGTGTCCACATATGCGGAGGTTTTCAGGTAATTTTAAATCCACAATTACATATAGAAAGGTGGTCAAGGATTTACAAAGTTAGATTTTAGCACAGCTTATCAACAGATAGTATTAGATAAAGCTTACCGTAAATTCACTACTATCTCATTTTCAAAAGGCTTATTTCAGAATACTCGTTTAATTTATGGATTTGTTTCGGTCCCAGCCATTTTTCAAAAAATCATGGATTCACTTTTGATGAAGATTAAGGGTAGCAGTGTTCCTTGATGATATTTTGATTACAGCACCAGATAGAAAGTCATATTTTGAAACATTAGGAAAAGTTTTTTCTATGCTGTTTAATGCTGGTTTTAAATTATGTAGACGAATGTGAATTTTTGTGTAAACAGGTAAGATTAGGACATGTTATGGATGAAAAGGGATTACATACGGATTCTCAAAAAGTTAAGGAAATAATTGAATTAAGGCAACTAACAAACGTAAAGGAACTTCAGCTACTGTTGGGAATGATAAATTTTTATTGAAGGTTTCTATCAGATATGTCCACAGTGTGAGATCCATTATATAAATTATTAAAAGATACTGACAAATTTGTTTGGTCTCAAGATTGTTCTCATGTTTTGGAAAAATAAATAAAGCCCTAGCATCAGAACTTTGTTTAACTAATTTTAATCAATATTTGAAAACTAAGTTAACGGTGGATGCTAGTCCTATAGGAGTAGGGGCGATTTTATCCCAGGCAGATGATAAGGGTATATAAAAGCCAATTGAATTTGCTTCTCGATCATTAAGTGAGATAGAATGTAAATACGCTCAAATTGATCGAGAAGCAGTTTCTATTCAATTTGGTGTGACTAAATTTCATCAATATCTGTTTGGTAGAAAATTCACTTTAGTGGCAGATAATAAACCACTGAAATATATTTTTCGTCCTAAGAGGGGTATTCCGGCTATGACGGAAAAGACACGAATTTGATACTGCAAATTCAAGTATGTTAACAGATCCTTTGCGAAAATTAAATATTCGAGAAAACGTTGAAATAACTTAATAGAAATTAAAAACATTAACGTTAACGAATATGATAATTTGATTGAAAATAACAACGTTATTAAAAATAAAGTACAAACAAAACAAAGAATCTGCTGCACGCTCTGAAAAATATAATTTTAGACCTAGATATAGTAACTCAGGGGTTAACATACATTAAGTAGGGGGTATTGTAGTGTATTGAAGGGTTAAATGAACTTAAAAAAAATAATGGCAACTTCCTACATTAATGCAATTATCCCACAGTGAATGTATAGACTAAGGGAAGAAATGAAATAAATATCACTTTGTATTCTGAAGTAACAAAGTTACATTTTTTAATACCTATGAATTTGAGTGGAATAAGGACGTGACAACACTAAATAAAATGAACTTATTTTTAATTTTGTATTCCCAATAAAACGGAACTCGCTCCCTATTTCTCATAACAGATTTTACTTAAATCTCATACTTTCCAAACTGGTCTTTATTTCCTTAGGATCTACATTATGATCAATGCCATAATGACCGCAATTAGCGTTTTAATTTGTTATTCCGCTTTATTCGAAATCTGTTCTCTTAAACATTCCGGAGAAGGCTTAGACGATTTAATTGAATGAATAATGTCCTGTGATTTATCGTCTGTTAAGGCAAAACCGATTTTGTAGAACCGGTGTACGCGTACTTTCATCTATATTTATTTTTAGTCTAGGACTTCTTCCTCACTTGAGGACAGCAACAATATACTTTATCGATTCCCTTTTTATTGGAACCTTGGTTATTGTTATAGCTTGTTGCTAGTTCCAATGACGCTGCTGTTGCATTGTTCATTGCTTTATCTATCACCGGTCGTTTTTTATTTTAAAACAAACTTTCTTGTGCGTTTAAAAAATCCTTTTGATTATCTCTTCACAGTAGGAAACGCAAGTGAGCATGATCGAGTGCGGTTATTTGGTTTCGCGGTTAAATGTAGGCTTTCATCAACCTTTTTGGTTATTATATCCCTATTTGGTTGTTCATCGAGACTAAAGTATGCGTTTCTGCAGGTAAAACTAAGCTTTCCCAGACTGTTTGGTGTAGAAGACAAGAAAAATCTCTACGGTTTTAGTGTGTATCTATTTTT
>QOCX01000974.1:11826-40809 GCA_005959815.1 Sarcophaga bullata
TTATGCACAAGTTAAAAATTTGTTGTTTATATTGTTTATTATTTATATTCATATTAAGTTTGTTTTTATATCAATAATATAAGATTATGATACAAATTTCTTTACACTTTCAGGTTTTACCGACGAATTGCTCCAAGTACATACAGATTTTTTTAAAAAATATGTTATACCAATCAAAAAATCCTATGTATGTTGTGATACCACTTTACATCCTGATGATTGGTTTGATCCTGTTCAGGTTTGGGAAGTAAAATGCGCAGATTTATCTATAAGTCCAGTTCATAAAGCAGCAATTGGAATTGTTGACCCTGAAAAAGGAATTTCATTGCGATTTCCTCGTTTTATACGGATAAGAGACGATAAAAATGCAGAAATGGCAACAACAGCTCGGGAAGTAGCCCACCTGTACAATTCGCAGGACCAAATAAAAAATCAACAAAGACGTATGGTTTCTCTTGAAAATGAATTTTATTAAACATTATTACTAAAGCTTTTTTGTGTAAAATTTTTTTATATTGAATTTTCTTCTTTATGCGGTTTAAATTCATAACATTTTTAAAAAATAAAAAATTTCTAATTAATGTTTAAATCTTCCTACTATTTTAATATTATCACATTATTAACCTGTCAGACTCAATTGACGTATCTATAAAGGCATGGAAATTTGAATAATGAGATCTCGGAATGAATGCTAGGGGATATCCCCGTCAGCTATCAACCGTTCTAATAATTTATATAAGTAAAAACTTAAATGTATATAATTTGACTGCAGGAGGCGAGTAAGCCGATGATATTACAAATTTTGATTATATTTTGCTAATAAACATCGTGGAAATCTTTAATCATAAAACGCATGCTTATGTGCCTTACGGTTTGTGTTTATTTGAGTTGTTTACTTTATATTAGTTGTTTTAGATGGCATTAAAATCAAAGAAACTATCGACATCGTTTAAATGTATGATTTTTTTCATAACTTTATTACCTAGTTTTTATTTTAAATTATATTTTTGTAGTATTTATCGTCTTATGAATTCATAAAAGCTCTAGGTTTCGCTAAAAATATGTTAAGTATAACCAAAAAACTTTTTAATAAGTAATGTTTTCACATAATGTTTCCACGTTTTGTCATAAAGTCATAATTTTTACTCACAAGAACATGTATGCATCGTAATCAATCAAGAAGTAGATTTTAAATTTTTTGTTAGGACTTTTTTGAAATCATATGACGATATGTATATTAGCCGTTGCGATATAGTATTGTTACTAGGTCTTCAGATGTGTTAAAATGCTTCAAGTCTTATATTTAGTTATTTAATGATAGGAAAATAAAACATCAATGTATGGATCTTATCATCGATTTTTCTTTAAGAAAACTTCCACAGTTTAGTCAAGCATAGCGGGAGACTTCATACAGCAGGGAGATTTCAGCAGATCTAATATCACAATGAAAAATATATCATATATTTTTGTCTACATGCGCCAGATACTATGTAACTTAATATGCCTTTTGCATTGAATAAACTGTGTTTTTTTAATTTTTAATAAATGCATTTTAAGTTTTGTTTTTATTTTTTAATATTTTATTTTGCATTACTTATTATTTAATTTGTATTGGATTAATTTTATATAAACAGAATAACTAATAATAATAAAGTGTAGTGTACTACAATTATTCAACTAACTAACTTGTTTTATTCAAAACTTCATTTTGGTGTACTGTGTACCACCAGTAATAATTATTTTTTCTAACCGTTCATCAAGAAAAACGAGCCCTGGTTTGAACAAAATGTTTTGCGTGAATATATTTATATATGTAATGTTTTACTTAAACAAAAAACAAAATTCAAAGTAAAAAACAAAATTTAAATTCGAAAAACAAAACTTGAAGTTAAATTATAAACAAAATTTTTTTTAAAATGAAAATTAGTCAAATATTCTTTAAGATAACAGCTTTGTACTGATTGTGAGTATTGTACTGATTCTTGTGTGCCTTGGAAATGATGAAATTGGTCTGAGCTGGGACTAGTGTGGATGAGAATTGGGTATTGGTCTGGAGGTAGTGGATACAATTTGGTATGCGTTGGGCAATGGTGTGGGGGGTACTGGACATAATATTGGGCTCGGGCTGGTGTGGTACTATTGGATAAAATTTGGAATGGGCTGGTTAAAGGTGTGGAGGTAATATGATAAGGGGTGGGCTGGACAATGGTGAGGTGGTCGGAAATGATGAACTCTAAAGCCTCTCTAAAACCCCGTGGGAGTCCTCAATCAGCTTTCCTAAGGCCTCTCAGGATATGCTTAAAGCACTGGCTTCACTTTGTGACCTTTAATTTTATCTAGGCTTTCGATTGCTCTCACTGAGAGCTTATTTTTGTCTGTGCCCAACCTTCTCCTTTTTTGAGGGAATTTTTGGCTCTTGTAAAATAAAAAAAAGTAATTTAAATTTATTTATCTTCCTTATTTTTAGCTTCCATAAGATGAACACAAGTGGAAAAATACTGCTAACATTTTCAATGATATGTAGAATATTAACATAAAAAACCACCATTTGGATCGTACTACTTCCACTATAAGAAATCGCATAATAATGCCATTAAGTAAATGTCAATTATGAATTTTGCTATGCTGAAGCTGATGCAAATGGCAGGGTTATTTTCTAAGACAAAATTAAGTAATTTACTTATATTAAATTTACCACTGCTGTTTGCTGTTTTTTTAATCGACGTCTATCACGTGGAATAATAATTGTAGAAAACGTCTTTGGTATAATTTTTAATTAACAAAGTCTCCATCTTACTTGTGCTCTGTAGCTATTCAATATTCATTTTCATTCCTATGAAGACAAAATATTTTAACAAAACATTTTTTTGCAACTGCAAAAACTAATCGAAATAATTTTTGTGAATATTTTAAAGCAGTAGTATTGAAATTAAAAACATCTATTTTTGTTATTTTATTGTATATGTCTATTACGTATGGCAACCTAACTTGAGTTGGGTTGTCAGTAGCCAAATTGGTATTCCATTTGGCCACTGGCAACTCAGTGACCAAATTTGGCAACTATGAATTTATAGTTGGTGCGTAGACTTTATTATTCATACCTCGGGAACGAACACATTAATCTTCTTCGGACAAACGGTCACCGATAGGGCGTCGGAAGACCTAGAACTGGTGGAGCAACCTTTCATCATCAATTGACTCGCCGATACTTCAGGGGGGAAAACACTTTTCCCTCTAAATAGGCCCGTAAAATTCAGATCACTATATCACCAGATCCTATATATTCCACATTTGACTTTATCCCAAGTTTTTTTACAAAATTTTTTTCGAAATTATTCATTTCTAACTTCACAAAACAGTCATCGTCGTATTATTCAGTATTCGATAATATTCCACCAAAATACCATCTATTTCTGACACTAATATTCTAGTCATATGGCTACACAGTACAATACATAATATACTCACTAATTATAAATTTATAAAATATAGTTCTTCCTGTTCTTACAACTCAACTGTGGAAACTACGTCCCTTTAGATTTCTTTGGATCTAAAAAATTTTGATCATTAAAATACCATAAGGTGCTTCCACATATATCATCTACACCAGCACGTGTATAGGAGCTACACAGCTAATCTTTTTTTCTATGTCAATTGTGACCCAATTTTTTAGATTTTTTAAGTTTTGAATTTTTATTGTGATTTACTTCACTTTTGTTTTCCATAGTTCTGTCAAACTTTCGTATTTATCTATTAATTATTTTAAAAACGCCCGCTCTAGTTGAGACAAGTTTACACTTTTGTAACAGAAATGCTGTAACACGAGTTGAATGACTAAGAAAAGGGCAAAATATCAGAAAATGTTGATATTCATCAGGTGGGTTTGCTAATACGAATTTTGCACTATTACGCGAGCTGATTAGTTTGCCAACAGGTCCTTGCAGACGAAGATCTGTAATCTAATAGCCGCTTAAGCTATTTGGGGAGCGGCCAGCAATTCGAATATTGAAATACTTCAACGTTACCAATCAAAAACTCTGAGACTCATTTTCCAATCCACAATGATCTTTCCATTCCAAAGGTAATAGACGCAATAAAAAGGTTCAGTGAAAACTATTTAGATAGGCTAATTCACCACGACAATCCATTAGCTATTGCTTTTCTTGATCACACCAATGAAATAAATCGACTGAAAAGACACCACATTCTGGTATTGTCATTTCGAAATTAATTATGTATCTATTTTTCTTATTGTAAATATGTAGATATGTATATACTTTAATACTATTAATTCATAGATAAAATTTGCTCAAATATGTACGTTGTTGTTGTTGTTGGCCTCAATGGAGTTCAACAAATATGTTAAATAAATATTATATGAAATTTGCTTATTATAACAAAGGGATATGTTGTAAATAAAGTGTTAATAAAAAAATATATACATATATGTACATATGTAATTACAATTAAATAATTGTAATTACATATGTACATATATGTATAATAAAATAATTTTAATTATTTTAAAATATTTGATTTAACTGGGAATTTTGGATTAAATTATAATATAGCTGTCTCAGATCATCTTGATCAAAAAGACTTAACAGCTAATTTAGAAACGATTAAATAATAATTTATAATATCGTAAGTAAAAATATACCGCATAAATCACATTGACTTAAAAATAAGATCTATTATAATCGTTTAAAGCCTTATTACGAAATAAATAAACGCAAGAAATTAAATAACCTTTTAACCGTCTTACAGTACAAAAAATAAAGTAAATGGTTATAAATAATAAGGCAATACTATCACTATAGGGCTAGGAAAAATTAATCGTCTTAAAATTCTCCCGCAAAAAATTCTTAAAATTCATAAACCTATTATACTTTTTTATTTTATATTATTTTTCCTATCAAATTCAATGTTAACAAAATTTATTATAAAGCGATAGAGGGTATAGAAATTAATAATTCTGTTCAGGCAAAGTGGTATACCTCGCTGAACCAGTATGTTAAAAAAAGAAGAATTAGAATCTATCTCGGTGTTGTACCAAACTGATAGACTTTGTATTTTAGTTAATACCTTTTCTTGGTGTTACACCCAGACAGGAGCAACAAAAAAAAAAAAAAAAAAACAAACGAGCCAAATGAATTGGTGATAATGCATTGTAAAATTTTACAGAAACATGTATGCAAAATAATGCAACAAATTTCTTTATTCAAAAATAAGAATTCTCAATAGTACCTGCTGCACTCACTTTCAATATAAAATTATTGCACCCGTTCCCACGTTAAGAAATGTTGGGTTGGGTGGCAAGGTGTCAATATTACCTGCACACTCGGTCTGAAATAATTAATTTAGAATTATTTTCCCACAAATCAATCAAAACAAAACGCGTAATGTCATCGTTTTAGTATTTTTGCTGCTCAATTTAGCATTTCTTATTTTGATTTAGCAGTAAATTTTCTATTCAGGATTTATTTTTGCATTTTTCATTTATTGATTTGGCATATTTAACAGTATTCAGTATAAAATATCGATATTAAATATCAACATTTATAAAAAATTTATATCGTGATCAATGATGAAATGCAACCTTTAAAATTAGTTAGAGCTTGTGACATCAGATGGGTGTCAATTCAATCAGCTGGACAACGCTTAGAAATCAAGTGGCTAGAGTTAAAAAGTCATTTTGATATTGTTCCAAATGTAGTATGTATGTTTAAAAAATGTATACAGCGAAAAAAATCTATTACATATATTTTAAATTTTTCAGACGGTTGTCAAATGTAAAAAAGTAAATAAAATGCTTAAAAGTAATGATGCTGTCCAACTCCATTGTTAACAGAATTACATCTCCTACTTGACTACCAATAAATGTTCTTAAATCTGACTGTTTTGATCCCCTAAATTCTTATTCAGCAGAATTTTTTTGTTTCGGTCCGGTATAAACGAATTTCTAAAAGTTTTTAGATTCAAATCTAGGTATAACATCTGAAATAGGAAAACAAATTAGAAATACTTGTGGAATTTTTATAATGCAGCTAGACAAAGATTACCCAAAAAAATTTGAGTTTAAAAAATTAATTTTACTGTTGAAAACTATTAAATTTACATGAAAATAGAAGAAGTAAAAATTTTAGAGCAACAGTGGCAGAAGATATATTTGTATGAATGGATGAATCGGAATACAAGTATTTAGTTTAAGATAAATGTATATGAACATAAAAATGCATTAAAAGGAAATACTTATGTGTAACAACAATTTTCTTCTTACCATTCAGTAGTAGCAGTGAGGAAGTTGAAATTTTTTAGTGATATGAATCAACAAACTGAAATTCGTTGCTCCATATTAGATGGGGTTTGAAAAAGCTGAATGCATTTACATTTTGATGATCCGAAGTTGAGGAAAAATTCTCCTTTGATGTTTTTAATTTATATTTAATATAATAATACGTAATGAAATAATAATTTATAACTAACAATTCTAACAATTTTTTTATGTACATATGTGTGTAATAATGAATTTATCGATTACTGAAGTGTAATATATTTATGTAAGGGCATATGAAAGTACCTAATGTGTTTATTTTATAGCTGTAAGATTTTAATATTCAATGAACGTTTTTGGTGTTATTTTTAATCCATTTTGTTTTATTCAAGTAAAACTAAGCATTTATGAGGATAACATATCAATTGAACCCCTGAAACTCATATAATAAGAAAGATATGTTATTTTAACTATGTATACTTAGCAGCAAAAAATTTTTAGATGTGGTCACACTGCATGCGAGTATTGAATACCATACTGTTAGGCAAAAAGAAATAATATATTATTGAAATAATTAGTGTTATTTTTAAAGCAAATTCTCTTCCAGAAGATTGGGATATAGAGAATAAAACAAATTGGGTCAATCTTCTAAAGAAAATTTGTAATTATAATTACTTTTAGTGTTGGGTGCCCAAAAGAGAAATCCTTTTAATTTCAATGATGAATTGCGAAAAACAATTTATTTATAATTTGATATAATCAGTTCAGATATGTGAAGCAAGTTTATATTTAATTAATTGAAAGAGGTAAAGCAAGTTTTATATTTGATCAATTGAAAGATGTAAGGCAAGTTTTTTATTTAATCAATTGAAAGATGTAACGCAAGTGAAGTTATGGTTCAAATTTTGATTAAAAGAAACCTTTGAATTTATCCTTTAGATATCTAAAGGATAAATTCAAATATTGGCGCAGTGTGCAATTTTATCTTTTGCAGGTATTGGAATGTTTCAGTGCTGAGTAATAATAAAAAATACATTCAAATAACCTTTTTAAATGTAATTAAATAATTCACAATAATTTAATTCAAGTAATTAATTCGAAATGTAATTCAATGGAAGATAATATTAAATAAATAAATTCATTTTAAAATTTCAATTATAAAAAAAGATAAAAAATTATGTACAAATTCTTATTTGTACATGGCGCCAGCCTTGACGTTAGTCAACAGTGTTGTCGGTGTTGACACAAAGCACGTGAGCTAGCGAACGTATAGTCTCTACCAGTATTTTCGCATCGGGCGTTGCTGATAAGTTGAATGTTGTTGATTTTGGTTCCTTAGACTTCTTATCTGTTGGTTTCTGTTGGCGTCTTGTTTTGATCTTCTGACTTTTAGATTTCCTGGTGTGATTGGCTTTTGGATGTAGGAGCGTGTGGTGGAATCTGTCGCACTTCTTGCACGTATCCATTGATGTGCACCCTCTTAAGTCGTGGCTTTTGGCAAGGCAATTTATGCAATGACGATGTCTCTCGACTATGTCTTCCCTCCTCTTGACAGTAATCTTTAGAAATTTCTTACAAAAACGCAGAGAGTGAAAGTTTTCGCAAATGTGTTTCGATGTGTTCGATACAGCGGGTCTTCTAAACATTGTCTGCGTTGACCTAACCTTGAGCGTATAGTGGATCGGCTTCGGCTATTCCAAATGTTGGGAAAAATTAGTTATTAGTTGTAGTTCTAGTTATTAGAATAGTTGTAATATTTGGGAATAATTGTAGCAGTGAAATGAGAAAGAGCAAAGTTTTATTAGGCAATATAGACTAGAAAATAGGAGAAGATATAAGAAATTGGGGATGAGTTGAAAAAGCTTTCGTTAGTCAAGGCTTTCGTCATCCATGAAGGGTAGAAAGCATAATTTGACAATAAGACGAGTGATTATTCCAGACGCCGCACGCTCTTCAGCAGTACGAGTATTTCCATCGGTGCCAGGGTACGTTTTCTCAATTCTCCCTAATCGCCATTCACAAGGTGGTTGTAAATCGTCCATCATTGCGACGAGATCTCCGTTCCTAACATTGGGGGCTGGACTTTTCCACTTATAACGCTTGTGTAATGATTTGAGGTAATCTTCCTTCCACCGGATGGAGAATTGATGGTGTAGCACCTTCAATTTTTCACATCTATTAATAAGAGACACGTTCTGATGGTCTTGTTCAGGGAATGCCATGATAGGAGCAGTCTTCAGGAAATGACCAGGAGTTAGAGCAGTTAAGTCTCCAGGGTGTTCTGATAAAGCAGAGATTTGACGAGAGTTGAGAGTATCCTCAATTCGGGCTAAAATTATAGAAAACTCCTCAAAGGTTAGTCTTTGAGCGCCAACAGTTTGTTTCAAATGAAACTTGAAACTTTTTACAGCGGCTTCCCATAAGCCGCCCATGTGGGCAGCGTGAGGTGGGATGAATTTCCATTCAAATCCATGGGTGACATACTTTTGGGCAACGTCATTCACAACGGTATTTACAAATTTAGTGAATTCGCGTTCGAGGATTCTGCTGGCACCCAAAGAGGTTCCTCGCATTATCGTAACTACCCTTTGGGGGAGCCCCCGCCTCCCAACGAAACGAGCAAATGCAGCTTGAAATGCTGCCGAGGATAGGTCAGAACAAAGCTCTAAGTGCATGGCTTTTGTGCTGAAACAAACGAAAACACTTACGTAGCTTTTCATTGTGGGAGACTTTCTCAATGGAGATACTTTCGTTTCGAATGGGCCAGCAAAATCTATTCCCGTAATTTGGAAGGGAAGAGATAAAGTACATCTCTCTTGGGGTAAAGGAGCCATTATTTGAGTACATGGCTGTTGATAATGCAGGTTTTGCAATTTCGCACTATTTTCCTTACCAAATTAATGAGTCGAGTTTTTACAGTGCGCAATTCTATATGTAACAATTCTAAGTGAGTAGTGAGAGAAATATTAAGTTCTAATCTTCGTTTTATTCCATTAATAAATCTGAAAACGTAACCCAACACACACAAGGCCCTGTTGTATGACGAGAATCTGTAGAGAATGTCCTCACCTTTAACCTCTGCGCGTAATGTACGGATTTCGTCAGATACTTCCTGAACTTTTAATGGATTTCGTTTTGGCCATTCAGTTTCGGGCTTGTGTAACCACGATGGCCCATGCCACCATTGGGCATTTTTTGCCAATTCGTGAGGTTTACATCCACGAGTTCCGAGATCAGCTGGGTTGAAATGAGTAGGTATGTGTCGCTCAGTTGCTTCTGGAACAAGGCGATGAATTTGAGCTATTCTGTTCGCAACATATGTTTCCCAAGTGGAGGGTGGTTTAGAAAGCCAACCAAGGACAATTGAAGAGTCTGTCCATAGGAAAACTTCTGTTTCGCCGAAATTTAATGATGTTCGAACATATTTAATTAGGTTCGCTACCAATACTGCTCCGTTTAGTTCCTATCGCGGCAAGCAAACTGTCTGAATGGAAGCTACCTTACTCTTTGCCATTATCAAATTCGAGAAAACATTGTGTGTATTTGTCTGACATCGAATATATACAGTAGCACAGTACGCTGATTTCGAAGTGTCTCAAAATCCGTGAATTTGAATTGAGTCGGACGGACTGTATTGAAGCCACCTTGGGATTGCTATTGTGTCTGTTTTCGAGAGATCCGAAACGAAATCATTCCACATTTTGAGTGACTCGGGTGAGATATCTTCATCCCATTCCAATCCTTCTAACCAAAGCCGTTGAATTAGGATTTTAGCTCTAATAACAATTGGTGCTAGCCATCCAGCAGGATCGAAGAGCTTTGCAACTGTTCAGTTGGATTTATAGGAGAAAATGAGTAGGTGAATGCATCTCAGAGTGCATTCCATTTTATTCCAAGTGTTTTGGTATTGCTTGACTCTTGGAATTGAAAAAAAGTCGGAGTCGTATAGATCCTCCTTGGGTAGATGAGACAGTAATTTTGGATTATTTGCTATGATCTTTTTCAGAGGAAGACCACCTGACGTCAGCGAAGATAATGCATCTTCTAGTGAATATCCACCAGATAAAATGTCATCAACATAAGTTTCTGAGCAGAGAATTGAAGATGCTCTGGGATATTGGGATTCAGAGTCTGATGCGAGTAGAAATAGTGTAAGAATTGCGAGATAAGGAGCACAATTTACACCGAAAGTGACAGTTTTTAGCGCGTAATCTTTAACTGGACCATCTGGTTGGTTTTGGAATAAAACTCTCTGAAACTGCCTGTCATCCGGGTGCACTAGGATTTGACGATAAATTTTTTGTATATCACCACTGAACACATATTGATACTTTCTCCAATTAAGGATAATAGTAATCAAATCATTTTGTAGAGTAGGGCCTGTGTAAAGGATATCGTTTAGGGAGAAGTGGCACTTAGTTTTCCTCGAAGCGTTGAACACAACTCTGACCTTGGTCGTTTTGTGTTCGGGTCGAACTACAGCAAGATGGGGTAGGTAAAAGGAATAGTATTTATCCTGAGACACAATTTCTTGATGCGATATTTCCTCCATGTGATCTAGATTCAAATATTCCCGTAGAACTGAATGATATTCTGACTGTAGGTCAGGATCCTTCGCCAAGGTTTTTTCCATTCGAACGTATTGAGCCAACGCAATGAAACGAGACTACCCAAGAAATATTGTACAATGTACCTACCATTTTCGCCTCGAGTTGTTGTCTCGGAGTAGAATTTTTCACAAAATTCATCTTCTTTCGATTCCGCATGAGTCATGGGTATTTCCTCATCTTCCCAGAACTTTTTTAAGAGAGCGTTGAGTTCAGAAGTTTCGGATGCTGTAATTGATCGAAAAGATTGAGTGATATGAATTTTCATGGAACCACTTAAGACCCATCCGAAAATTGTATTGTATGTATGTGGCCACAAACGTTCTTTTTCATGCCATCAATATTGATATATTGCTCATAGTCATTGCCGAGAATGAGATCAATCTGTGAAGCCTTGTTGAACATTGGATCAGCTAGATCTAGTTCCATGAGCTCCTTTGAGAAAGGTACTTCAAAACTGCAAGCAGGTAAGCATTTTGTAACCTTTCTCAAGACAATGGCTTTAATTGGAATTCTCGTATTCGTTCTCCGAGCATACAGTGTAAATTCACACTCTTTGTTCGCCAATTGTCTCTGACCACTAATGCCTACTATCTCAAAATGAGCTTTCTGGTAAGGAAGTTGAAGGCGATTTTTAATCTTTTCCGACAAAAACGTCCATTGAGAACCAGGGTCGTTTAGCGCTCTTACTGTAAAGCGTTCACCTCGACATTCTATCTGCACCAGTGCAGTTCTCAACAGAATGTTTTCACTACTTGAAGAGCAATTGGCGCGTATCTGACTAGATGTGGATGGCCGTTCAACATTGGAGTTACGTGAGTTATTTCGAGATACTTTTGGAGAATCTTGAGAACTCGTGATTTTATTTGAGTTCCTGTTAAAAGTGTTTGCGGTACTCTGTACTGTACCTCGAGTTGCTTTTGCCATATGCAACAAAGTGTGGTGTGTTTTCTTGCAATAGAGGCAAGTGTTTTTACTTTTGCAATTTGTTTTGATGTGAGATGATCCAAACAATTATTCTTAAACACATAGTCAACTGTTTGTTGTATCGTAAAAGTTTGAAATTTGGGACATGTTCTGAGAGGATGATCCTCATTGCACAATTTGCATGTAGGATTAATGTTATCCTGTGATATATACATGTGCACATTGGGAAGAGCTGTTTTCGTGAGACTAAGTCCACCTCTTGAGTTTCTTATACACCATAGACGTTCTACCGCCTCATACCTATCCACAAGAAATTGGGACATTTGAGTCCATTTAGGGAGCTCACGAGGAGATGTGACTGATTGTTCCCAAAGAGCTAGGGTTAAATTGGGAAGTTTGGTTGATATCAATCGCATAAGTATTGGATCCCAACTTTCTATTTCGAAACCTAGAGTTCTTGGGGTTGAAAGAGAATCATTGACAGAAGACTGTATTCTTCTAATCGACTCGCTATCCTCAGAGTCAGCAGCCGAAATGTCAAACAGAATTTTTATTTGATTATCTACGAGAACACGTTTGTTCTCGAATCGAGTTTGAAATGCGTTCCATGCCAGTTGAAAATTGTCGTGTGTAAGAGGATACCTCTTGACAATAGCACTGGCCTCACCTCTCGTCTTGTTTCGGAAAAGATATAGTTTCGTAACTGGAGAGAATTTACTGTGGTTTATGTACACAGCTGTGAACAACTCTGAAAGAGGGCCACTGTTCGTAACTCCCTTCAAATACTTCAGTATCGCAGGGTGGCAGTTTAATACAATTGCCAGAATTTGATGGCATTAGGGTTTGGGTTTGTGATTGAGGTGTGAGAGAATATCGAGAAGTCGATTGAAATGCTACATTATCTGGAGCACCGAGTCGAGAAACTCTCATCAAATCCATTACCTGAGAGGTACATTGATAGTAGGCGTCCATACACGCATCAAAGTTATTTTTCGCTTCCTGTTTAAATTCTGATGTAACCCTATCCTCGTTGGTCAACATAACTTTCTTATAGGAAGATTCGAATTCCGTCTACCGTGATTCCAAATCCTTTAGTTTGACATCTAGAATTCAGTCTGTTTGGTCCTCAACTGGGGAACTATTAAATTTTGTACAAAATTGTAGCAAATGGTCGCAATTGAATACAAATTGCTCCCTTAGGGGCTCTTGAGAAGATGACGAAGAAGTCATTTTAAATGAGTAAACTACTAATAAAGTGCAGAAATTAAATTATAGAGTTAAATTTTTTTGAGTATACGAGATAATTATGGGTTAAATAAAACAATTAATAGAAACAAAGTTTCTATACTTAGGGAATTTATTTAAGGGGCTTTTAGGGGCTATATACCTATAGCACTGGATATGGAATCCAGTTAATTCATCCAAAACTAGATTTATATGTGTAGCAGACGTATCAAATAATTTTTAGTTTACAAAGTAAACCAAGAATTAAATGAATTATGTGTGACTATGTGAGTCACACCGTTTCGCAACGGCTTAATTCTCTGTTAATTAGGGTAGGGTTACCAAATTTTTTAATTAACATTCATTGTTCGGGGTTTAATTATTTTTGTATTTAATTGTTGTTCCCGTTTTTTTTTTCGAAAGTATATATATCTGTATTTAATTTTAATTAAATAAAGTTTGGTTTGGGGAAAAAACGTTAATATTATAGATATATTATATATAATGTAGTAAGTGTATCAATAATATTTGTAAATTTTATTATTATAAGTTACGCGATATTTATTTCGAATATAAATTCCTAAACCGGGATAAAAAATTTATATGGCAACCCTGAAACAGAAAGCATAAGAGATATATAGAGTATTATTCTTATGCTCTGTTATAACTTCACCGAAGTTATTTAGTTGTTGCTATTTTTCTTAATACATCGATTAACATAGTATTTTTTTCTTTTGTGTTGCTTTTCGTTTTCTTTATTACACTCGCGGGAAAAAATAGCTATATCGAATAATTTATTTTCAACCGTATATATATATGTATATATGTATGTATATTTATTTTTATTTTCAAAAAATATTTATTTCATATTATATATTTAAATTTGTTTTTCTCTATTTATCTTAAATAATTTAACTTAATTTTATTAAACTTATTTTGGTTTGCTCAAATTTTTAAACTGATTTATTTGTTAGTGTAATGATCACTGCTTTTGATGGAGAGTAAGAATGTATTTTAAGCAAAATAATTGAAATGAACAATTGTATTTATTTTATTTGATTATTTAAAATTTTGTTTTCAGATTAAATATTTTTTTAGGTGAGTATTCATAATGAAAGATATTATTACGCATATTTTTGTAGATATAAATACCGTGGTTTTGTATATACATGTACATATGTATTATCTTGTTGGGCTCAAATAACGGGCGATGTGAAGGCAATACAGTAGTGGGTAAAACAGTTCATGAGCAAATTTTTATGTGCGGTTTTGTATGCATTATTATTTTTTGGTTTCTTATGACAGTGGAGTGACAAATAATTTTGATATGTGTATATATATATAATTTTTTCGTTTTGTTTTTCTCTTTTTTCAATCTTTATATAATATATATGCACAGATTTCACAGTTTTAACTGTACCTTAAGTGCTTTTTTTCTATACACATAATTTCATTTTTCTCTTTCAATTTTTTTGTTTTACCGTTTCCACTGTTTTTAACCGTATTTTGAATTTTGAAAGCAATATAATATTCGATATTTGTAAATTAAAATAATATATGTTTTCTGTTTTCTTTTTGTTGTTTTTTGTTTTATTTTTTTCAATCATCAATTTTTCGTTATTGATACAATTACCCTTTTTTGTTTTTGTTTTGTTAAATGTATATTTTTTTCCTTTTAACTTTATTTGTTGCTAATTTTTCTGCACGAGTTCACAATTTTTTGCTTTATTTTTTTTGTTTTTGTAATTGAAATTGTAATTTTCTTTTTTTGCTTTACATTTTTTTTTAAATTTTCTTTTTTTTACTATAGCTTTTATTTTTTGTGTTCTTATTTTTTTCTTGTTATTTTTCACTTTTATATTACATTAATTTTATTTGTATTATTGAATTTTAATTTTTTAGCCTTTTTTAAATATCACTGTACTCACTTTTTTGTCTTCACAGTATTTACTTTTTTTGTGTGGTTTTATGTTTAAGTTTTTTAGTTTTGCCGTGTTTGTATCGTTGTTATTATTATTATTTTTTTCTTTTTCGTTTCTAATAATAATACCGCGTTGATTGGTTTCTGATTGCATACTAATTAGATGTTTTAAGTGATATTATTAACATACCTCATGCTTATGCTTCTGTATGTATCTTTTGACAGGATCTACTTGTTCTCTTAGGTTCCACTCTTTTACGGGATAATGGGGGAACTTTCAACTTTAGCTTTTAGAGTTATGGGTTAGAGTGAGAGTGAGAGGACTATAACCATAAATTGAAGGAGTGTGAAATTGTTCCATAGGTTGCGAAGGGTTCGCGGGGAGAAGGACCATGAAACAATTACTGTCATTTTTAAAGCACATTCTCTTTCAGAAGATTGGGATATAGAGAATAAAACAAATTAGGTCAATCTTCTAAAGAAAATTTGTAATTATAATTACTTTTAGTGTTGGGTGCCCAAAAGAGAAATCCTTTTAATTTCAATGATGAATTGCGAAAAACTATTTATTTATTTCAGATATATGAAGCAAGTTTATATTTAATTAATTGAAAGAGGTAAAGCAAGTTTTATATTTGATCAATTGAACTATGTAAAGCAAGTTTTATATTTAATCAATTGAAAGATGTAACGCAAGTGAAGTTATGGTTCAAATTTTGATTAAAAGAAACCTTTGAATTTATCTAAAAGATAAATTCAAATATTGGCGCAGTGTGCAATTTTATCTTTTACAGGTATTGGAATGTTTCAGTGCTGGGTAATAATAAAAAAAATACATTCAAATAACCTTTTTAAATGTAATTAAATAATCCACAATAATTTAATTCAAGTAATTAATTCAAAATGTAATTCAATGGAAGATAATATTAAATAAATAAATTCATTTTAAAATTTCAATTATAAAAAAAGATAAAAAATTATGTACAAATTCTTATTTGTACAATTATATTTTTGCTTGTGCCATAAAATATGTATGAATTCTGACGTGTGTCTTATCAAAGTGTGGGAAATTCTTCTGAAAATTATTTTAGTTTGGCACAACAAACAAAAAAATGTAACAAATATCTTGTTGCCGCCAGTGGAAAAAACACTTTAATTTATGTAACTATATAATAGTTTGTAATAGAATTTATAATCAGGAATATTTTCGTAATAACGTCACTCACGCCCAGTTCGAATTCGCCATATTTTTACTAAAATTTCATTATTTTAAATTTCTAGTGTTTTTTTTATTATAACACTGAATATATTAGTATATTGTATATATATACATATATTACTATTAATTACTAGTAATATTGAATTTTTTATACATACATACATAATTGGCTATTACAACCCTTCAGTCAGGATTACGGCCTAGCTTCTCACAATTTATTATAGGAAGTTTAATATTAGACAATCAATAAGCCAAAAATTTAATTTCAAAAACCTGTGGAAATCGCTAGCGAGCAAAATTCCTCTTTCAACATTTTTAAAATTATTGTTGATAAAATCCAAATACACGAAGTCTGCGTACATTAAAGAGACGCCTGTAGCGCCTTGATTTGCCAAACTTACAGTAAGTACAATTGAAGTAGAAGGTCAACAAAATAGTCCGATCTGCCCGAAATGTTTAAAATCCTCTGATGAAAATATGATATCTTTGATTAAATGCTAAAATGTTATCACATCTTGTGTGCAAATGTCATTTCAGAACAAATATCGAACTTAACATAGGTATTAAAAGTACTTCTACGAGATAGTTCAAAAAAGATTCGTTCGATTGAAATTGCAACCTTTAGAAGAAGAACGTGCTGTTTCAATGGAATTTATTTCCAAAAAGTATCAAATTATAAACCAGCATCAGAAAGCACTAAGAAATGTTCACTTAGGATTCAAAATTGGTTAACTGCACTTCCAAGTGCATCTTGTACTAAAGCGTCAGTCAAGACTGATGTCCGGAGCGAACCTGAAAATATAAATAAAAATAAAGCAACCGAGGAGGCTGCCTGATATTTATTTAAATATGTCATATCACATTAATAATAAGAACCATATAAGTAATTCAAGTAAAATTAATAATACATTGCGAGGAAACAGTTGTCTGAACAATTCATCAGAATATACACATTCTGCTAAAATATCCTAATACCACAACAAACTTTTGGTTCTGCAATTATAAGTTTCTTACAACGTCGACTGCAGTCACATTTCCAATCGATTGCCTTGAAACCTATAGTGTCCATATTCAGTTATCCACCAATTAGTTCTGGTGCCCCTTGGAATTCATTTAAAAATGCTTTCAATAGAAATGGTAATCAAAATATTTTTCACATCAAGAAATTTTTCTTTTAATCAATTAATCAAAATTTTAATTTAAACAATGACAAATTACACTTCCCGTTCCATTCAAGACCAATAGCAGACACGAAATACTCTACCGAGAGAACTACCTGGTTTTTCAGGTTAACCAGAAGAGTGGAATTTATTTTTATGCACATTCGAGTGGTCCACTAAAATTTGTGGATTCACTTATGGATGAAATCAACACCCACTATAGTTGAAAATTACTTACTTCGTTTTCAATTAATGTAAAATGTTTGATTGTAACTTAATAATTAAATAACAATTCTCTTCTTCAAGAACTAATGCAAAAATTCCCACTGTGTTATCAACTCCAATGGGGTACATTTAAAGTTCAGCTGCTAAATCAAAATAAATATCCTAACAGGTATGAATTTTCTAATTGGATTTTTATGATTAGTCTCTATGTTTCTTGTATAAATTAAAGAAATTAGTTAGATTCCTTATTAAAAAAATTCGTCAGACCTCGGTCTGAAGTTATCTTTTCTTTATTGAGGCATTTTAATAACTAAACTTTAAGAGATAGAATATTTTATTAAAACGATTAATTATGCTAACTTAACTAAATGCTAACTTAACTAAATTTATCTCAGACACAACCTCAGCAATATTTTTATAAAAATACTATTGCAACATAATTAAACGGAATTGGATTCAAAGTGTAATGACTTTTGATCCAATTACATTGCAACAAATATTTTTATCCTTAACTCCCTCCTTAAATTCGATCGTCTTCGATCGATTCAGAAATAAGGTAAATCATGTATCCTTGTAATGGATGTTTCGATTTTACTTTCTTCTATATGTGGAACATTTGTGTGCGTGAAAACCAATGTTGTTACCGCTCTTTGCCGTGACTTCTTTATCCAAACTGCCAAGATGACTGTGATTAGGAAAGTTATAAATATAGCAAAATTCCTAATCCATGTTTCCTTTTTACTATTTTGTATCACCTTCATATTATTGAAATGTAGCTTTTGTAGTGATTCCAATGACATTTAATCGTGCTTCAAAATTTTAATAAGACTTCTCACCTTCATACTCACTCACTTCTCACTTTGAATCGTACTGTTTTCAAATTGGATTACAAATGTAACTTTTAGATCATATTTCATAACTTATAATGCCATCTGAGATCTCTTCGATACGTGGGATGTACTCAACATTGCTGGTTGTGCATGAGGGTTTGTTATCAGATAAAATATTTTTAATACAATTGTCATTACTTAAATGTATTTATTGGTCTCTTTTACAAATTTTAATTTTATTATAGTTTTTACAATTATTTTTAATGGCATAAATTTTATTTTGATTTGTTAATATTTCTTTAAAATTTATCTTTATTACAAATTAATTTTTTATTACATAACATACAAAATTGGCCATTACAACCCATGTCAGGATTACGGCCTAGCTTTTCACACCACTTATGTCGTGTGTGTTAATTTTATACATGAGTGGCGGGACCTACAGTTTAAAGTCGACTCCGAAAGACAGGTTTTTTGAGAAACTTTTCATGGCAATTTTATTTACTCTCAGAGTTTTTGCCAGAAATCTGCTGAGAGGAAGCCGCCGAAGAAATATTTTTTTCATATTTCGTTTTTGATGTCTGACCGGGGATTTGAATCCTGGCCTTTCGTCTAATAAGCCAACACACTACCTACTAGACTACGGCGACTTCACATTTTTTATTACAGGTTTTACAATTATGGTTTCATACAAAATTGAATGACTTATAGGAATTTTAATTACATATATAATATTTTAAAAATTGTTAAAAACATTGACATTAGCTATTTCTAATGCCTCTTATATATTGCTGAAGGGGAATTTTTCAGTTTCTAACTGATTTATGGTCAGTGTAATTTTTTTATTAAAGAAAAATGAGTTTATTACACTCTTCTTTGCCCATTGAATGGCACACTTTACATTCACAATTGATTCTTTAGTTAGTCTTATTTTATTCCTAATAACTTCTATATCTTCATTTACGATTGAGCTATCCTTTTTTATTACATTTAAAAATTTATTTATAACTCTTGTCAAATTTACAAACTGATTCAAAAAAAAACTCTTTATTTTCTTTTACTATTTCTTTATACCTCGACCCCAATCTTTTGTTAATTTTTACGTAAATTTTTGACCTGGTATGTAATCTTTAAATGGTTTCCTTGATTTATTATGTAACTTTTAGATCATATTTATTATGATGTTCTATATAATTTTCTTGCTTTTTCCTACCTGTTGTAGAATGTATAGTGTAAGTGTATTCTTAAATTGCTCTATCTCTTAATTCTTCAAAACTTCTATGTACTTTTTCTGTCTTAAGGCAACGCATTATTTCTGACAAGTTTGAATGAAAACGATCAACTTGCCCATTTATAGTACTTTTGTGTGGCGGAGTCTTGTTCTTCGAGCATAAAAAGGATTGACAACCATTCTTGGAACTCCAAAATTAAACAACACTTTTCTTATTGGTCTGCTATCGACCGAGATTTAATTACCCATGCCTGTGCAAATTTTGTAAGATTATCTATTGCCGTTGTGTTAAATGTTTTTCAGTGCACCAAATGTCCATGTGGAGTATTTTTGTGGAATTGGAGTATGTGAAATATTTGATTTATTTGGGATGCCTATCGTATTTTCCTTCTCTCCATATTTTGCACTGTCTTATTATTATATTTAGTTTGTCGCTTATCTTTGGAAAATAGTATTTTCCTAAGACTTGAAGTTTATTTTTTTTTGCATTCCATTGTGCTCTTTTATGAACCTTCAGAGATTCTTACTCCTGTCTAGAGGTGTCAACCAAGTGTTCTACTTCTTAGTTTATATTTAGCGAAATGTAGTGGGTGTATTGTTTGTACTTTTCGCATTATTTCTTCAGGATATTTTTTAAAAATTCTCTCTAATTCGTCTTCTGAAATATTTGGGGCTTTTATAATATGTCCATGGAAAGTGGGAAACGGTAATCTAAATTGATATTCATTGACTGCACCTATAAGAATAAAAATCTGGTTTTTAAACACGTTAATTGGACATTCTACTGATGGAATTAGATTTTCACCAGAGCTATCATCACTGTGTACAGTAGCCGTTAAGGCGTTGATATCGACAGACTTATTGTGTGGGTTAATTGAAAGCGTTGTTATTCTTATTGCTCAAGGCATGCATGAGAGGTTGATGATCTGTATAAATTAGTGCATTAGCACGACCGTATAAGTAGTTCCTTAGGGTATAAAATGCCCAAATTATGGCCAATTTCTTTTTCGTTGGCAGCATACTTTTATTCAGTTTTATTCAGTGATCTAGATATGAATGTAATCGGTCTTTTATTTTGGCTAAGGGCAGCTCCTATTGCATAGTTCGAAGTGGCTGTAGTTAATTCAAAACTTTTATTAAAATCTAGGTAGGTCAATATTACATCTCTTGAAAACAGAATATATTTTATTCTTATGAAAGCGGTTTCTGCTGATTCATCTAATCGTATTAATTTTTTTTCCTGACTGGTTTTTGCACACGCGTCCATTTTCTCCATTTAAGAAGCTTGTCAATGATTTTTCTATTTTAGCATAATCCTTTAAAAGCGACAATAACATCCAGAGTGACCTAGAAACAATCGTAAATGGAAAATTAACAATAGCTTTGGGGTTTGTTTGTATACCTTAGCGAACAATGAGAAAACCTAAAAATTCTACCTCGCTTTTAAAGAATTCACACTTGTCAAGCTGAACTTTCTTGTTAGCTTCCTGCAAAGTATGAAATATTTCTGTAATATCTCTGATATTATAATTGTTATTTGGGCTAAAAATGATTATGTCGTCTATATGGACATAACACCTAACACCGATATGAGAACGTAAAATATTATCCAGCGCACGTTGAAATATCGCTGGTGCATTCTTTAGTCCAAATGGTAATCGAATAAACTCGTACTTAGCATTGTTAATAGAAAATACAGTTTTCTCTGTCTTTAGTTTTCAAAGGTATTTGATGAAAACCACTTTTTAAATCTAAAACTGTAAAATATTTGCTTCTTCCTAACTGAGCAAGAACTTCATTACTTAAATTTAACTTCCGGAAATCTATGGTCATTCTAAACTTTTTCTGTCCACTTGTGCCCATTTTTTTTTTTGAACAATCCACACAGGTGAATTCAAACTGGGTTTTTTCTTGATTTATTTTTTAAACTCATTCGATAAGGATATGTTTTAGAATATATGGGGTCTTCTGTTTTCGTCCGTATTTCTCCTACAATTTTAGCGGTGAACGTCAGTTTTTTGTCCGGTGCTAAAAAAGATTAGAGTATTTTAAAACAGCATTTTTCAGCATGTCCTTTTGTAGTTGCGTCATATGATCAGTTCGAATTGTAGTCATATTAATATCGTCCGCTAAAAAATCTTTAAGTAAAACTTTCTTTCCGTCTCCTCTGGTATGAATAACGGCATCAAGCTCTTTAAGAGAATCGTTTCCAACAATGTCATGTAATGTTTTTAATTCCGGTAATAAATACATCTTGTACATGTGTTCGTCCAAATAGAAAGGTATTGGTACTTTTCCTGCAATTGAATTTGCATAAAAAGATTCTTTATTCGGAATCGGATTTTTTACAAGATTTGGTCGTATATAATTCTTATTTGAGTCTGTATCTATTAAAAATTTTTCCATTATCCATTGAATTTAATGAATTTAATCTAAAAAATTAATTTCTTCGATACTGTCATGACCGTAGTCCGTTTTGTCATTTCTACGTCCTTCTATATAGTCATGTAATGTTCCTTTTGTAGTTTCGTTCTGATATGGTACCCGATTCAAGTATCTATTAATGTCATCCTCCCTTTCTTTTCTTATAAAATTGCCTGCTTGAGATTTCAAATGAAAATTCCTGCTCTATTTACATGCTGCTGAGTGTTGTGGCGGTGGCCGTTTCCCGAAAATATCATTGTTTGCTGGTCTGTTCATGTAGTTTATGTTTCTAGTCCTTATACTTTGAACTACATAGGCTCTGGCTTGGGCTTACATTTAGGAAAGAAAAATATTTTGGAATAGCACCTTGATTTTGGTAATTCCTTAAATCTTGAGTAGGTTTATCTCATTTTTGAAAATAATTTGGCTTTTTATTTGGTCGAGGTGGCATGGAATATGTGCTAATTTCGGATAAAATGCAGATCGAAGAGCAATGCTTTGGCTCTTTTATAGCCAAATGTCTAGGCAGATCCCTTTTTAACTCTCTAATGAAAGTATCAAGAGCTCTATCCCTGTAAATTTGAGTTAAGAGTGATTTTTTCTCTATATCCAAAGCGCTAATTTTAGTAAGTATGATGAGTGTTTATGTCCGGAGATTGCAAAATCCCATCCCCAGCGATCAACTAGAAGAGGGCTAACAATCAATAGAGGGCGCCATAATATTAGTTTAGCTTTTATCTAATATCTGAATGTAACGTTATCTAAGCTTTGTAATATTAACATTATCTTGTAATTTGTATAACTTAGGCCTCTTCCTTGTAAAAGCTAAACTTAAAAATTATTCTTTCTTGGAACATCTAAAGGGATTAGTCTCTTATTGACCTAAAAGTATTTCAATTTTGTGTGAAAATTAATAAATTGTAAATTTTAAATCAAATTTTATAAATAATACATAGAAGAAACATTGTATATTATAAAAATGAATTTACATTCGATAAAACGGAGAAAAAACATAATAAAAAATATAAAATTAACAAATATATGCGTTTTGTGCAAATCAACCTGAAATAATTAAAGTGAGTGGAAGAAATCTTGGTGTTTCAGGCAAACAAAAGAAAGGAAAGTGTTGTTTTGTTTTCTCCTTAATTGGCTCTCATGCTTTGATTCTTTTTTTTGCTAGACAGTTGGTCAGACTCTGGTTTCAAAGAGTCAACACATCTACCCACAGGTTCAAGAAAGATTCAGGAATAGAAAAATATACAGTCTACGGTTCAACAATGAGGGATAAATGATTATATACCTTTTGGTAAAATTCTTGAACTGTTTCAGTTCCTTGGAATAACGTTGTTAATTGATATTCAAGAGTACTGACATCTCTTTTGTCAGCATTATGCAGCAATTTAAGAGTGTATTGTAGGACTCTAATATAGCGTCTGCACTGTCAACAATTTTGTTTCAAATTATGCTTAGGATTTCAAATTATTTTGGTGTTCCTTTTAAATGTTTTTGGTGTTTTAACCACGTCCTGTACCCTGTCGAGGTCACTCAACTGTTCCCTGTGTTCAGGATTGATACTTTGATCCTGGTCAACTTTAAAATTATTATTATTTGCAACAAGCTGGTCTCGGATTGATTCAGTCACTATTCTGCGTATTTCTGTCTCTAATTCCCCCATATTAAATATAACCTAATTTTCTTGTACGGCAGCAGAGGCTAGTATAAGTGGTCTGATTAAATCGTTGGGGTTTGACATTTTATGTTTATTTTCGTTGTTAATTGTCCTATAATTTATTGAATATATATTTAAATTTCTTCTCAATATACAAATTTCCAATTTTTTTTTTAATTCACATATAAATAAATTTTCAAAATTTTTATTTTATTATCCACCGTTGGGGTTCCTGTAGGAATCGCAACAGTTTTTCCTTCTTGTTTCAATAAATTTCTTATAAACACTATTTTTTGCTGTTTTTTATTTATATATAGATAAATAAGTATTTTATTTTATTATTCCTTTTTTTTACTTTCAACATTTTTATTATTATTTTTATTTCCTTTATCATTTCTTTGAGATATATCCTTTAATAAATTTCTTCTTAAACAGTAATTTCTTCTTAACATTTTTCTTTAATTTTTTGAAAGTTTTGTTATTAAATTTTCTTTTAATTAACATTCATCACTAGTTTTTTGAATTTGTATTATTATATTATTATTTTGAATTTGTATTATTCTTCAGGATATTCTTTTTCTTTTTTATTTTTGATTTAAATTTTTCGTCTGTAAGTAAATAATTAATAAGAATTATGCAATTCTATTAAAATTTTTCTTAATTTAGTAATTTATTTATTTACTTTGCTTAAATAATTGTTTCTAAATTACCTACATTAAAAGGTAAACGTATTACATTTTCTTCGTCATTTCTTCTCCTACGTTTCCGCTCCTGATTTTTTTCACCTGCGTATTGTTTGTATTTTTCGAACTGCACCGTATTTTACACGTTATTAAATTTTTTTTAATAATTTTTTTTGTCCGAAAAAATTCGCTGGTCCCTGGTCGTGCACCAATTAGAGAAATTAGTTAAATTTCCTATTAAAAAAAATACTTCATACATCGGTCTGAAGTTTTCTTTTCCTTATTGAGTCATTTTAATAACAAAACTTTAAAAGATACATTACAGATTTTTATTATAAAGACAAATTATGCTAAATTTAGTTATATCCCAGACACAACCATATTTAGCAATATTTTTATAAAAATACTATTGCAACATAATTAAACGGAATTGGATTCAAAGTGTAATGAGTTTTGATCCAATTACATTGCAATAAATATTTTTATTCTTAACTTATATCAATCGAGAACTCTTGCGATGGAAAGAAAAATTGCAGACTATTAATAACTGCAGTAATAAAATAGCTTACATTTATACACATAACGAAGATCGTAAATGTTTTGTGTATAACAATAACAATGCAGAACAATTTCAAATTGCCAAAAATTTCTTTCTCCTACTCCTGAGGACAAATGGAATATCGTAAGAAAAAGTAATTTGTGTGGAATTTGTTTTTGTAAACAAAGTGAAGCAAAACAGTGCGGTGTGGAGGGGTGTAAATATTATTTTCATTCTTCCTTACATCGATATTCTTATGAAGAGCCAAACGATAATAACATAATCGATCAATATGCAAGTAACAGAGACAACAGCGAAGTTGTTAATGATCATAGCAGTGAAGCAATAAAAGTGTTATTTAGAATAATCGTTAAAACAGTGCACCGCAAAAGTTAGAGAATAAAAACTTACGGTTTTATTGATGAGGGATCCTCCATTAGTTTAATTGATAATAAATTAATGAAAAAATTAGAAACTTAAGATGGACTGGAGGTATAGAAGGATGTGAAGATGATTCTCAAATATTAACTATTAACATATCAGGTGTGAACAACAAAAAGGAGCCTATAAATGTACGTTCAGTGAAATAAATAAGTTTATCATGACAATCGTTAGATTATGAAAAATTGCACGCAACAATCCACTTTTAAAAAATTTACGAATTAAAAGTTTCTCTAATACAGTTCCAATAATACTTTTTGGTTTTAATCATTTCAATTTAGAAGTTTCAAGCAAACTACGACGACACAAAATACTGCGCGAATATTGGGCAGATGATATGTGGTACTGTTTCGAAATATACGGAAGCAAGAAAGAATTTTAATTACCGTATTTGTGCGTCTTTCAGAAAAAATTACACCTTAGAAGAGTTGGTAGAGTTTTTATTCCCTCGATAATACAGGAATTTAAAGCAAAGGTACGTTGGTAGGAAAAAGGATGAACGTGGTTTAGGATTTCTTGGACAATATACTACGCAGAAAGAAGATAAGCACTACGAGGTTCATTTATTATAGAAATTTGATCTTTTGAATTTACCAAAAAGCTAAGAAATAGTGCTTAAACGTTTACTTTGAAGACAAATTCGGAACTTTTAAGTGTTTTTAGGAGTACTGTCAACGAGTACATGGGAAAAGTATACATACGAAAATTAAATTATGAAGAAATTAAGACTGGTATTGGGAAAGTGTGATATCTTTCCATTTTTGCAGTTTTACTAGCATCCTTACCTGGAGTCATATTTGCATTCTGCTGTTTTTTGGAGATATTGAGGAAATGTTCCACCAAATTGTTATAAGATAAAACGACATGAGATGTCCAAAGTTTCTTGTTGTAAGATTTTAATCAAAATCTTGAACCGGAAGTCTATGTAATGACTGTGATTCGCGTGCCCACAGCATTTCACAATACATAACAAATTTAAATGCAGACAATTTTTAGGACAAATTTCCTGATGCTGAAAATCAATAAAGGAAAATCACTATGTTGACGACTTTTGCAATCTGTTGACACTCCATAAGAAGCTGTAAAGCTAATACCAGACGTTAAATTTATATATCAGCAAGGTGGATTCAACATAAGAAATCGGATTTCAAAGACTGAAGGGTTTATTCCGGCAAGTTCAAATGGAACACTATACGTCGGAAATTGCTTTAATTAATTTTAAAAAGCAAATTCCAAAATCAAGTACCATCTATACAAAATTTCCGTTTATTGTTGAATTTGGAGTTCTAATAGCAGATGGTAGAATCGTAGAATCGATGAAGCAAATATTTCTCAAGAACAAAATACACCAATTATTCCTCCAAGATCGGCATTAATTGTACGGTATTATCATTTTAAATACTAACATATGAACCGCGAAACAGATGTTAGTGAAATTCGTCAAAAATTTTCAATATCAAAACTGCGAGATGTATATAAAACAGTAACTCGAAATTGTTAATGGTGTAAAGTAAAAAGGGTTGTTCTCCAAGTTCCTCAAATGGTAAAATTGCTTCGAGTTTGGTTAGCATTGTATTCAGCTCCGTTTACCTACTCAGGTATACATTTTTGTAGTCCTATAATGGACACAGGTGGACACAGGGAAAAACGATAAGGTTGCCTTTTCACATGTATGAAAATAAAAGCAGTACACTTAGAACACTCACTTACAACTGATTCGTGCATTTTGACCGTTGTAAGTGAGTTTTATGGCTCGAAATGGAATTCCACGTGAAATTTTCAGCAATAATGGTACTAGTTTTGTAGGTGCAGAACGAAAGCTATGAGAGACACTTTCAGACTTAAGCAGAATTGAAGTTATAGTAGTAACGAAATGGAATTTTAATTCACCAGCATTTCGTCACAGAGGTTGTGCCTGGGAACGTTTTCTACGCTCCGTAAATATCGCTTTATATAAAATAATGGTAACAGCAGCACCTAGTAATGAGTTACTTATATGAATAATGATTGAGGTTGAAAATATTATTAATTCTCGGCCCTTTGCTTCTGTGCCATGGATCAGAATTGCTTCACGATGGAGGAGGTGAAGCAATAACTGCTCCAGTGGACTAAAACCTACCTCCATCTTAAAGCAGAATTTTATTCCTCAACGTATGCAAACATTTTTTTGAAAAAATTTGTGTAGGTGTAAATGGCATGAAAAATAAAGGTTGATAACTGATCCTTCTCTTCCTAAAGTGCTAAAGTATTAACATCGAATGTAATTTTGGACAACGTCGTAGTGAAACTTGCCTGTTTTGACATGCTTCCGTAAGAGTATTGGTCGGCGAAGGAAGCCTTCTGTGTCGATACGATTTGTGGAGGGTCAGTTGTTGCACGTCCGATTGGCAAAAACACGTGAGGTGAGTGTGAGGAAAATATGTTGTATCACAGATAGAATCTGGGTATATTATTAGGCGCGCGGGGAATAACGCCATTTCTAATGCACCAGTATTTTCATTTTATGGTAAAATCATTTCTTCCAGGTGCCTGAGCGCGATGGTGGCGTATCAGACGGTAGAATCTTTAGGTCATACCTTTAAAGTTGTAATTAATTTTTAGTGTTGGTTTCTCTTTTTTTTTTTGTTACAAATAAGGTGAACTAGTTGTGGTAGGACTGGATATGACTAGTAGAAAGCCAATAAAACATAAATTTAATTTTGTTTAAGATTGAGTTTTCTTTATTCAAAATCCTGTGGAAAACGCTAGTGAGGAAAATTGTTCTTTCAACTTCCCTTATTAATTAATAGTCTTCGATCAATGATCCTAAGAAATATTAGCTCAACAAAATATGCGCATTCATTCAAATATGCGATCCACAAAAACCAGAATAAGATATTGTTATTAACTTAGCTAAAACCATTGCTATGAGCAACTGAATAATTAGAAATCAACCCTTTTAAATCTGTTTGACGTACACAAATTAAACTAAACAATACTTCACCTACCAGTCTAATTCGAACTCAAATATAATTAAACTTCAACAATATTAGTTGTAAAACGGTAAAACCCATAAAAAATTACAACTTATACCTAATATCAAGAGCCAGGAAGAATAGCTTCTCCATACATGGACCTTAGGCAGGAACTAAAAATATAGGTATTTTTACAAAAAAAGTTATTACAAAAGAAATATCCAAAATTTCTAAGTTATTAATAATAATTATTTAATAAATAAGAATTTGTCGTTTCTGTAGCTTCGAAAGTATAAAAATTACTTACTAATATAGGTGAGAAACTAATGAAGTATAAAACAATAAACTACACCGGCCTGTAAATGTTCAGATAGAAAAGAAATAAAGTAGGAATTAATCTTTTAAAAAATATATAAAACATAAGCTTATTTTTCTAAGAGTTGGAACCAATTACGTAATTATTATACTTGTAAACAGATTCTCTAGCCATTAATATTTAAGAAACAATTAACAATCTTTACCAATTTAATCTGTAGGAAAATATATGACACCGCAAAAAATAAGAAAAATCATAATAAATAAAGTACTTTATTAGTTTAACAAAAACTTGTTAGTCAAAAATTAAAATTATATTTTTAAACTTTAAGAGAAAGTTT